>JAZBGZ010001246.1:0-19982 GCA_037414795.1 Stenodera caucasica | reverse complement strand
TCGGATTATCATCGAATCGTTTTAACAATAACAGGCGTGTCATACACGTCATAGACATTTGATTCAAATAATAATCAATTCATTAGTTATTTAAGTTGAATATGCATTTATCAAATGCGACGCATTATCAATATTTCATTGGCGATTTATATGAATGTATTGCATTTTTGCACATTTTCCAATACTGGTGGACATGTCTCTCATACGTGCAACTCGGAAAAAATTAATGGTGTCTATATCTGGGAAATTCTCAATGCGAAATATGTATATTTATACAGGGTGATTCGAATTTGACTGTCGGAAACGGCAAAGATGGGACCAAATTGCGCAATCATCAAACAAAGAAAATTCCATGATAATACGACTAGTTTCAGAATTTTCGGAAAAGTCGCAGTTGCGGCTTTATTTTCGAAGGAAATATGACATAAATAAGAGCACTTTTTTGAAGTCGCTTTCTGAGTGGATATTCAACTTTTTAGAACTTAATTTTTTCAAATGAGTAGAAAAATTTCATTTTTTCGAAAACATGACATCATTATGAAGCCTATGACTCAATATGTCGCCGGCTTAAGTCCACAATTATTACTAAAGTTACTTAAAATTAGACATCTAGTAGGCTTATGCTTGATTCCCAATGAGAAAACTCCAAAAATATTTTGAAAAATTGAAATTTCAGCTTAATTTTGGGGGCCTATTTGAGGAAATATAACATAGATCAGAGTTTTTTCAATTTATCAGAACTTAATTTTTTCAAGTACAAAAAATTTCAAATTTTCTTTTTTCGAGAATATGACGATTTTCAAAGAGAATACACACAGTCCCAGGCCTACTAGATGTAAAATTGTCCAATAAATAATAAATCCTCAATGATAGATCGAAACATTGCTTGTGTTAAATTATCGGACTCAGAATGGGGTAATTTTTCAAAAAAAATTGGGAAATGTCAAGAGAAATTGAAGAGAAAAAACTCCATAATAATTCGACTAGTTTTCAGAAAATTCGGGAAAACTGAAATTTCGGCTTTATTTTCGGAAATTTCATATAAATAAGAGTACTTTTTTGAAGTCACTTTTTAAGTGAAATCAAATTCTCAAATTTATTACAACTTAAATTTTCAAACACAAATAAATTTTAAATTTTTAAAGAGATGACGTCATTTTGAATCCAATGATATAGTACACTCAATATTTCGCCGGTTTGAGTTTTCAATTATTTTAAGTTGGTACTAAAAATTAAACATCTAGTAGACTTATGCTTAATTCTCTATGAGAATACATACAGTCCCTGGCCTACTAGATGTGAAGTTGTTGAATAAATAATGAATGCTCAATTATAGATCAAAACTTTGAGTGTGTTGAATTATTGGTTCAGAATGACGTTTTCAAAAAAAAATCGAACCGATTTCTTATTGTATTCAAGAGAATAAAGTCGATTGTGATTGCAGAAAACTGTAATATCTTTTCGAAAATCTGATAGAGCTCAGAAAAGTACTCTCAGTTGAGTCATATTTCCTTAAATGGGGCTTCAAAAGAATAAGATCGAAATTTGTTTTTTCCAAATCAAAATTTCGTTTTCGATATGCCCGAATTTGAGACAATTGCCGGTCGTCGCCAACTGTTGCTATGATCTACAAGAAAAATTGATGATAAATCATGAATTGGGTGAAATTTTTTGGAATTCATATATTGCTAAAACGCGACCAGTTGCATGATTATAATCGTTTGACGGATGATCTGGCTGGTAGATCGATGATCCTGCGGGTGATCACCGGAAGTCCACAATGATTAATGTTTGCGTATTTCGGGTGGAATATATACAGCCGCGCACATTGTGGATATGTTTTAATAAAAGTGTCAGGGCGCGTGTAATATCCGGTGCGCGACCGCATTGTTATGACTCTATATAGCGGTGGATCCCGAGAAATGGCCGACGTTATTTTTATATTTTGACTCCCCTGTTTTTGTTCGGTCTGATCCCTAATTCGTTTTCCACCCCACACGTATATAGTAAAGTAAGGAGGGGGTGATCGCGGCAACATCAGCAGCCGTTGATGGGGGTGGCGGTATTGGAGGGAAATAGGGCCCGACGGGCGGCCACCCACTTATTGCTATTCCATCTATGACTGCAGGCGTCTTACATCGAAGCAAAGCTGATCGATAACTCTCCCTTATTCTAAACGAGATTTCAACATAAGCCCCCCTATTCCTGATATTCAGCAAGGACTGTCGGCTCCTAGAACCTACTGAAATATCATTTCGGTAATCTGATTGAAGCTCGACTAGCGTACTCACTTCCACACACACACACACACACACACACACACTAACACATACAACTTGAAATCGCTGAAATGGGTGGAAAAACGCCAGTCGACTTACCTCAATTCAAATCCTACTCCACAATCAGCCAGCGAGATTACGAATTGAAAATCAAAAATATAATAATTCGAATCACCCTCTATTATTGGCGGATGATTCACCGAATTATTCAAGGAAATTCCTGTTTAATCAAGACGGTCTACTATAATCTGATGTGATTAGCTGCTAATGTTTTTATGTAATTCCCTCTAATCTTTCTAACCGACGACCCTCTCCAACAATATCTAAAACTCCTCCATTCGTCTAAAATGTTAAATATTACGCGATTCAAGTTGATAAGAGAAATTGCGTTTATTTAATGAGGACAAATTCAAAGACTGAAAAACAGACGAATACAAACGGAATATAAAGCGACTTGTTATGCATGTCAACGATTTTAACAATCATTATATTCTGATATATTTTCGATTGGACCATATTGAAGATTGGCCGATGAAAGGGTGATTCCCCGTCAATATTCACCAGTTCGACTCTGTCATTTTAACAACTTCGCAATTCCAATTTATCATAAAATTACTTATCAACATATAGGTATATTCAATTTTCTTAAGAAAAACCCGACATAATTGGCGTGTTTCATAAAATTCGCCAAATGGTGTTTATATAACGCTTTAAATTATAGAAATAAACAACACTATAATTATCACAACAAATAATCGACTAGGAAAAGTGACCGTTTTGTGAGGATAATTTTTCTCACATAATTATCTCCGCAATATTAAAATAACAATGCTGAAATATCGGTTGTTAACTTTTAATTTATGGAATTACGTTATATTTTTTTCAAGTTAGTCAATGAAATCGGATCGTTTACGTCATTTATCTCGCAACACCTGTAGTCCGGACAGGATACTAATTTCGTTTCTTTTATTTCCCCGAATTCGGAATATATATCGCGTGTCACAGTCGATATTATTATTAAATTATTAAATTCTCCAAATTTAAACTTAATATAAAAATATCAATACGATATCGTGACTGGATCCGGCCTATGTATTAATATGTAATTTAGAATTATTAGGTCCGTCATCAATTTTTAGTGATATCTTATTTTATATTTCATGATACACGCACATTCCCGAAAAATCTCCCAATTTTATATACAAGTTGAACTATTATCGAAATTGTGACCGTTTTCAACAACTCATTACTAGTCTTGGAATCAGTTTCTAGTTAATGGGAAATTTCTGTTGAACGGACGACAATAAAAAATTTATAAGGGGAGGAAATAGCTCAGACTGAGTCATTTGCAAATACAATCCGTCCATTGTTTCTATGGTTTTATAAATAATTCACCGAACACATGTCATTATTCTTGGGGTGTGCGTCTGTATATACATATATTTATTATATTTTCGTCTTGAAAACGACCAATATATACATAGAATGGTCGACGACTTATACTAGGTGAATATTTCATAAAGTCCCTAAGGGAGCTCATTAGAGGGGGCGCTTCACTGTCACGGACTGCTGCGATTCCCACGTCATAAACCATACTTGTGATTGGCTCCCATCGTATATACATATCGGAAATACGATGGCGCGCTCTATAATGCTTCAGTAATCAAATTTTTTTCACAACAAACAAATATCTAATTACAAAAAGCTTTATATATATTATAGGCGGCTGTGAAATAATCCAGTTTGGCAAATGTTGACAAAAACAAAACTTCCCAAATACCCGGTGTCACTTCTATAAAACTTATAGTAACGAGAATTACATCAAATGTGCTGTGAATTGACGTTTGTTACTAAATTAGCGTAACTATAGCAACCCATATAAAATAGACAGTTTACAATATGGGTTGCTATAGTTACCCAAATTTAGCAAAGCCTACGTCTAGTCCGATACAGAGAAAATACATTGCGCAGTTGTAATAAGGACACTCGGTATATTAGGGATTATTCCACACAAGATAACAGTTGTAGAAAGGACACTCGGTATATTGAGAATCAATTCGATTAGTCGAGTAGCCCATTTATTTCGCACAAGAACCGTTTTCGGCCCGATCAATTATGAATATTGCTAGTTTTTTGGTTGATTGACTCGAATATCGCAATTTTCATGATTTTCAATCTAAATTAGTGTCGCCATTTCCTGTTTTTTGTTTTTTTTTTTGTAGTAGTAGTAGAACAAAGTACTGTCATTGAAGACCTACTGGACTGTTGCCTTCCGCCATTGCAAGCTCACGATGATCATTGAGCGGGCCGAAACCGGTACTTGTTCGGTTCAAATACAAATTCCTGTCATCATCGTGAATATTTTCGATAATAATCAAGATTATTTAAGGCGTGTTCGGTTACAGTTGGGTGAAATCTGCATCTTAAGACTGAAATTAGTTTGTATAATTGTGAAAAATCATCAATAATTTTTTTTTTAATTATTATGATAAATAGAGGAAATGCGTGATTTTCTCAGTTGATGTAAGTTTTGAAATAATATATAGGGATTTGGGAAAATCCCTACAGGATATTTAAAGTTAAGTCTATAATTTGTTTCTTATCTTATCAATTGTTAATTTGTAATTGATTGTTTTTGATTATAATTGGTTTGTGAAATTGTAAATTTCGGTGGACTTTCCATTCGTGATGTTCCTCAACTATTCTTATTTATATTTATTATTTAAATAATGGTCAAGAACAAGATGACCGTTGGCTATCCTGGTTGTACAAGTTGCTCTCTTAACGATACACCTGCCTTGCTCAGAGGGCGGTCATCAGGAAGCAGATGATTTACGTTTATTAATAATACTCAATGTTCGTGAATAATGATAACAATAATAATAATAATAATAATTATAATCTAACATCAATATTGCCAACCCCGCAAAATAAACGTGGAATTTTCCCCAATTGAACTGGGTGTAGTAATTAAATAGATATTAATGTTTACATCGACTCAGTCTGGATCTCTGAGGAGCCAATTAGTCGGAGCACCCTTCTCAATGTAAATGTAATAATTATGCGTACGGATTACACCTGGTTACATAAATCTCACTTAAATTACAATTAGAGAAATCGAATTTTTCTCATTATTCCAACAAATATTAAATTTTAGTACTTTCAACTTATATTGTTTATTTATGGAATATAACGACTTTAAACGGTCTGATAACTGAGTAATCAACTTGTTTCCTCAATAAATCAACGGACTGGTAATTAAAAATTACACGTGAGAGCCAATTACGTGAAGAAAGTTGTTATTAAAGTTGATACGAAACGAAGTTAGTATAAGGAATATTGATTCTTGTCTTTGTATTGGGCTCAGGCACAGGTGCATTTTGGGCCGGTCCAGGTATCGAGGTGTCAAAAAACCGATACAATCTACAACAATAATCTGTAGTTGAATTTTATTAAGCCTATAATATTCGAATTGTTGGGAATTAGTGGAGAGTTTACGATCATCTTGTCGATTTCCAAATGGTCGTTTTTTTCTTTGTTTTGTTTCGAAATAATTAATAATGTTGCAAATGTTGTCGTGGGAATTTAATTCTAATGTACACAAATTAGATTGTTTATATTGGATGGAAATGCGGAAAATCTCCATTTATGGTTGGCGTGAATGTCTGATAATGGTGGAAGCGAGGGCTAAACACTATCGATTAAATTAACTTTTAGTAGAAAGATGTGGTGCTATCAGCATATCAGGATCGTTAGATGGGAACTTTACGACTATTGTTCGACATGCAGACGTGACTTGAGCTCACCTTTTTAGACATTAACCAATATCACCATCCCTCCTATTCTCTGTAATCGTTTTTTTCGGCTCCGTTTTTTTTTTCGGGAAAATTTCGAATTCAATTACAACAGATAAGGCCATTCGCAATCTACATAATAATAATAATAATAATAATAATGAACAAGGCTAAGTCGGTACGCACCTATATTGGAATAATTCATTTGTTTGTGGAAAAAATCAACAATGCTACAAGGAAGTGAGCGGCACGTGTTGTAAAATATACAACGTTCAATATCCTTGCCAAAGTACGTGGTTTATGGTATTGCAGATCAAGTTGTCCAGGGTCATGATGCACTTGTTTGCATGAATTGCCAGGATCACATTACCCACATACCAAGACCTCGCCTCTAATAAATTATGATGAAATTGTATTTATTTAATCTTGTTATCTAAATGTCGACAATTGTGCGATAAAACAACAAACATCCACATAGTATATTCATATTACAAGAAAGCATCGGATTTTATCAGTTAAAGGTGTGTTCCAGTCGGATTTATCTACAATATTTTGTTGAACAAGAACGAGAATCGCGAAATAATTTGAAATTTCGGGCGAATCGTTGCAGAGAACTGCACAATTGTCGTCACGTTTACGAGCTAGAGCTGGCGCTACCGTCAACTAGATGGCAGCACTCCGACTAAGCAACGCTCAATTTCTAGCCAACTGGCAGATGTAATCGAGTATCAACTATAAATAAATTATCCTCGATTTTAATTATTTCGAATTATTAACGGAACATTAAAAAACACTTCACTCGTTTTATTACAGTAAATGTTATTTTAATATTTATCCAACATGATTTGATAAGACGGCTCAACACCTGCCATCAATACTAAAGATTTAAAGACAGATAGAATTTATTATATAGTTTGTTGTAATTATCGACTAATTAAACGCTTTATTTGAAATTTCGATTATGATAAAAAATTGGGAGATTGTGGTAGTCAATTTCTCGAATTCGGCAATTGTATTATTGAATCGGATTGTTCGGTGCTTACCTGCTAAACGATCCGATCGATGATTCCGATCGAATTGGGGTGGCTTTTGACAATTAAAATCAGATTGTTGGTTTTGTAGTTGTATATATTTATAGAAAAAAAAATAGAGCAGGTATAAATTGAGTGTGTGTGTGTGTTTGATTGGATATGTCACAGAGCATCACTTCCGGTTCATTGATGTTGCTCCATCAACTGGAAGGAATGGTAATTTTTGTACCGATCAAGATTCTAGTTGATATAAATACGATCAGATAGGTGTAATGAATAATTTATTATTTGTATTTCTAATCGAGACAATAAAACGAGGATGTGAACGATATAAATAAAATAACATAACAAATATTGTAGTATTTTATTGAGTTTTCAAATTAATTGTGGATTAAGTGTTCGAACACCTGGAAATGTGTGGTAATTAGTGGCGCAATTTGACAGTTGTGTTGAGTCCGGCTATTAATCCGTCCTAATTGTTGTGGAAGTCCATCTGTCGTTGACAACAAACTGGAAAAGAGATCATTGAAAATTTTCGATATCTCAATCAATCAATAAATAAATATTTTTATTATAATCTAACGATAATAAAGGATTCGGGCTGGCCAACTGACGCGTCTGGCCGTCTAACCTGCTCTTTAATAAACTAAATTCGAACATAAATCACATTGTTCGAGAGGGTTAGTCCGGAAGAGGAACTGTCGTATTCAAATTATCTAACCAGCTTTGCATACAACAACAGTTGTGGAACGACCCTTCACTTTATTTATAGAAAACCATTGAAAACTTGTCTGACATGACCGTAAAGCCAACTACCTGGCCTTAGAGAGGGTTGTAGACAATCGACCGTTTTTTTTTTTTCTCGTCTTTCCCGAAATTGAAGTCTAATTCGACAATAAACGACGAAAAAACAACCGTCAAGAGTCCTCAACCATTGAAATCTCCTCTATTTTAATCACAAGACGGCCGTTTTGGCGACATTCAAATTATCCAACCCTTTAGTCGTGTTTGTTTCGTTGATGGTCTTATTGTCGATATAAAATAGACCCCTTACTACCTGATCTAGTACAATAATCTGAATAAGGACTGTGAGACACTGATGCAAGGTTGTATAGCATATGCAAAGGAGTCAGCAGGTATCAAAGACAACATCTGCATATAGAGAGGGTTGTGTTATAATAGAAAAATTTTTTTTTGTATATAAATAAATTGGAGACCATGTGGGAATTCCTCCTGGGACAGGTAACGAACGGATTGTGAAAAATGATAAATTATGTTGCGAGAATGGGGTCCGCGACCTTATTTGAATATAATTCAAATATAGAATAGAAGAAAAAC
Organism: Stenodera caucasica; assembly: GCA_037414795.1. NCBI lineage: Eukaryota > Metazoa > Arthropoda > Insecta > Coleoptera > Meloidae > Stenodera > Stenodera caucasica. The sequence continues at coordinate 11,540 of JAZBGZ010001246.1, read as the reverse complement.
TGTCAAACGCCCCTAGAATATTTGCTAGTTTTGAATAGTTGAAAAATTAGAAAGGTTGTTTCAATAAAAAGAAATTTTATAGTGTCTTTCGAGTCAACGTTATAAAATTACCAATATTTATTACTCTGATTGTTTATTATTCGTACTCGTTATTATCTTGATATCGTATTTATTACGACGATATTGAATAACAGTCATATTTTATTTTTTAGAGGGATTCCGATTATTTTATTCGATTTGAAATAATATCGGAAAATTACAATGCTTGTTTACTAGCCAATAACTAGTGTTCGCCATTGTTAGAGTTAACATGCATTGGAAATAAAATCAATGAGACCGTATTCTATGTAGGGGTGGGACAATAAGCGTCCATTTACCAAATAGAAAAATCCACAATAAACACGTTTATATTAACCCGAAATGCACAATATCGTAAAAGGAGCGAACACAAAAATTTTAAACACATCCAAAATCGGCTGTACAACCACAATAATTACTGTTCTAATTACGTGTAAAACTTTCCACTAAATAAGGCTTGAAAGGGTGACGTCGAAATCGGCCATCTTGTACATGCGCGCTACCCCATCCGATATGAGGGTGAGGGTGGATCGGTTAGCGACGCGCGTTACTAAACTGTCTTACAGTTCCCATATAACTTCAACTTCCCTCGTAATTTCCAGAGATGTTCATATACGCCATCTTTGTCTAAACTATAGATATGATATAGATGTTAGATAGAGATAGATAGAGAAGTTGATTAGTTTCACGCGTGTGTACGTCTTGACGCTTGAGAATCGACGCTGCATTCGCCGTTTTCCTTCCATTGGAACAGGTTGATATTTCCAATTGCCATTCGTCAATTTTCACGACACATGTGCCATATTTTCATCATTAAAATTTTCCCGATAGTGTCGGTACGAAGATCTCCAGATAGTCATCCTGCAAAAGGTAGGATTTCCATTAATTTAAGTAGCTGATAAATCGGGGGAAATTTTTTTTAATTAATTGAATTAATAAAAACGCAACATTGACGGTGTTAAATAAATAGTTTGACATGTTGAATATTTTTATAGTTGGCATTATTGCCATTATCATAAATTATTCGCTTTCGATTGCTATAAAGATTAGTTTTTCAGTTCCTGAAATTAATATAAATTTCGCGTGAACGTATCGATGCTTGTTTAGATAAGTAGTTGTTTTATTTATAGTTTTTTTTTGAAAAAAATCGAAAATAACTGTTGTAGAGTTTGTTATTTGTCGATTGATTTCAGTTTATTGAACCCCGTCGATTTTCAATTTAATTAACTCTCAACAATAAGAAATTGATTGTGTCGATTTTTCTCGGGATTAACATCAAAGAATTTTTGATAGAATCGGTAAAGCGGATTAAATGTTTTCATGTTGATAAAAGTCAACGATCCGAATTTGACACAGTTTCCGTCGAATTTTCCTCTCCGTCGCACTCATTTCCCTGCTCTTATCTCTTTCTAGTTGTATGTTGATGATATTGCGCTAATTGACGAAAAGTGTAAGTCGGTCGATGTTGGACTAGGTCATGAACACCAGACGCCAGACGAGCGTACTAATCACCCGAAGTTCTAACGACCAATCAGGGTGGAGCGTCGCGACGTCTAATAAGCGCTTGGAATGTCTTCTCGCTTTCATTCCGTTTTCTGCTTTCACTACTTACTCATCTCGCTTTCAGTTCCGGAATATTCCACAACTCGAACTCTTATAATTCGTTATATTATACAACCGAATTTATTTATGTAGAATATAATATAGAAAATCGTCGTTTCCGTTTGGAATAACCGCAAATTAGAATTTTCCGTAGTCCCGATTGTTATAATTTCGAACGGCGTAGCCATTTACATAACGTTTACATTGGAACAATGCGTGTTGAACCGTCATCCTGCAATTATTTGTAAGTCGACTTAAGTAACATTATTGAACGTTGTTGAGTCGAGGGGGCAACATCTGTACTTAGCGGTTGGCGTGCAAATTCCCCGAAATTATCGAAATTTCGGGCTATTTTTTGGAAATAATGGAAAGATTTTCGATTATTACTGACCTTTTAATCGATGATGTCTTCGGATAGCGACAAGATCACAAACTGACAAAATGACTTTGGGCCAAATTCAGATAACCCTATCTATAAGGGTGTGGCTTGGGTTTTGGTGGAGGGGGCAATGATTACCCTTTGCCTAAATTAAAAATTCAGGTTGACCGAGGCACATCTGCATACTGTATAAATTATAATCCAAAACCGTTTCACATATGCATGATAATACCGACTGTATATCCGTTCAATCCCTTATATATAGAAAAAAAAAAAAACATAATTTACCCTGTGTATAGAATCTTTCGAGACCCTTTTAACGCACACATACAGTGGAAAAAATATGATATAAACCATGCTCTAGTGGAAAAGAAAAATGTGTTTTATTATTACATACACAAAAGGAGGTTTGTATTTATATGTACAAGAGATTTGTTACCCTATAGGTACACGGCCGCGCCCTTAAAGGTCCATTCACAAAACAAAACAGGATAAAAAATTCGAAAATTTCGGCGTTATTATTCAAAAAAAACCATCGTGTTCGTGACGGATAATTTCAAATAAAATCGCGATTAATCGCCCTTAAAGGGACATTTTATACAGATCTTGATTTATATATATATGTGTAGCCCTTGTAGAAAATTGCATTAATGTGTAATCATTCGAAAAGTTACTATAGTACAACACAAGCTGAGGTTATGAAGGGTTTAATGAAATAAAGGGTAGAAAATGACAGGAAATTGAGGGGAATATAGATATGTTGCGTTATTTATTTGAATGTTACAAAAAAGGGCCCGTTGAAGAGCTCCGTAATAATGACGATAAGTGCGTTATTGGAGACTATTTGTCTTATCAGAAAAATGGGCGATAATTCGTGAAATGAATGTAGACACCGGGCCTAACGGAAGCCCCGATGCAGGTGCTTCAGACCCATCACCACCTCGTTCGATCTTTCAAGATTAGAAAACTGGCCAACCAGTTATTGATGATTTCCGTTCCGGAAAGAAAAAAAACGAAAAATCGTTGATAATTCCCAATCTTATAGTTGTATAAGGTCATGGTTATGTTTACATACATAGTCTCGCCTTTAATTTTAAAATGAGAAACTCATCTCGGGAAAAACACAAGGGAAAGTGTATTATTATACATGTAGAGTCGAGTAGTTGTAAACGGCGGGGATTGGGGGTGAATGAATGAGCCGCGTGACGATGAAAAAGAGAATGGTTAAAGGCGGAAGATCTGCACGTTCATTCACCAAAACTTAACGAACTTGACCCATTCAGCGCCAACTTCGTGATAATTGCCAAATTCATCATCATCATCATTGATTCGGATCGATTGTTGCAAAATTGACAGATTCACATGACTAAATATTTTTATGGAAGCTGCATCACTGTTCATATGTGACATACACACATATATAGATGTGGGATGAGGGGGGTGAACAACGCCATGAACGGAGACCAGGCGTCGTCGTCATGGTAACTAGCTCCGATGGGGGCGTCGCTGCCGATCATCCGCAACAACCCTGCATCAATACCAGGCATGCCGAATATGTGCTCCGAAAAATTGTTGCTTATTTTATATAACATATATATATATATATATATATATATATATATATCTGTATAGAAGCGAAACCGTCTCTCTCGCATATTGGATGACTCGACGGAATTCAGTGAATTTCGCGTTATTGGTTAGACTCTAATACGGATTATGCACGGACCAAAACTCAACGACTAGATCTATTGAAAATCAGCCACAGTACGAATTTTCCACATACCACACCGAAAACACACAAAAACCGTAAAATGAATAATATTTCTATATAGTCGTCGACTCGTCGATATATCGACTAGAATTATATTTAAGCGCTCCAAGCTTTATCGATACAAAAAAAAAAATCGAATTTGCATGCGAACCTTTGTAATGTTTGTTTCGAAAAATCCGTTGGAAGGTGAGGGTCTAATTTGCATAGAGTAACCCTTCTAGTTATTTGTCATATAATTGTAATGTTAATTCATGTCGGGATTTCGCTGCATGTTCAACATTCTATAACAGCTACCTTTATGCAAAATAGACATCCGACAAACTTGACTGAACTATACAAAGTTCGTTGTGTTGTTCACAAGCTCTTTGGGGTTGTCTGCAGGCCAACCCTCTCGGCACGACCGCCAAACTACAGGTAAAAATCGACCAACTTTCGATTTTTTTTTCTGTATTTCTATAGACTATGATTTCAGTCGAGTTCGATCTTTTCACACAGCAGGATATGGTTGAAAAATAATAATATGATCAATAAATTTCGTGCTATCAAAATAGATTCCGATTTTTCTGCATTGGAGGGCTGTTTCTCTATCTATTTCTGCGCAGAAGTACGGCACAATCCAATTTAATATCGAAGAAGAAGAGGTGATATAGTGTATGTAGATTATTGTGAGTGACTACGTTGCATTTTCCACAATAGGGGTGAATTTTGCATTTATCCATATATATATATAGGGGATGATACAACGCCGCAACTCCTATCGAAAAACCATACGTTCCAATATTTCATTATTATTATTATAGTTTGAATATTGTAATTAATTATGGTTGATATTCGGTTTTATTCACGTTATTTCGCGCGAATTTGAATATCATCGTATGCACGAGGTTATTTTCGCGTTTATGTGTTCATATCCGCTAGCTGCATTCAGTTATTGTCCTTGGCATATTACTTTTTACAACCTCTCCTTTTTCTCGCCCATTTCATAAGGAGACTATGGTAATTCGCGTAACCGCTCTCGAAATTATCCGCTCCACTATATCACACCGACCCCAGAGACAATTCGCTTTATACCCCCACAAAAAAAACTATATCCGCGATAACAGAATTTTAATAATAAATCCTAGTATAGTTTCAATTTGAAACTGTCAATCATTCGTGATGTTTGACTTCGATTGCGCTACATGTTCGCCGACTGTAAAGATTAATAATAAGATTTCCGATAGACGTGTGGCTCGCTTAACAAAGCCGTCGAACGCCAAAAATCCACCAACTAATAAAATAATATTCCCTCGCAATTGTCGAATTCTATATCAACTATGCTAACTTGACGTGAATCGTGACCGGCTTACCAAATCAATCCGACACAATATCCGAACCAATCAATCGATTAAAACAATTTCTTGTTGTGCGAAATTCAAATTTTGCACGTGTTCGTAATGCGGAAGTGGATCCGCTGTGTGCTCTCTTTAAGAACGCAAGCTCATTACTTAAGAAAGCGACGAGACCGCGACCGCCTCGGGACCCGTTTCCTGACCTATCCCAACCACATATTAGTTTAATGTGGAACGACTTTAAATGCGAATTTTCTCCTTTAATATCACAACTCCAAATATATCTCTATACATATATAAAGTAATTGAATTAGCGTGATTTTTTTAGTTTTTGTGATTGGGCGATGTTACTGAATTTGGATTATATTTCTGATTCCCTTTGATCCGAAAATACATACATATATATATATATCTATTGAACTGATCCCTAGCTATAAATTCGTTATTTTTATTTTATTTTTGTTCGTTATACAGTTGCCTTATCCAGCTATTCGCATTCTTGTCTACGGGGACCTCTATCCTTCATACATTCTGAAATATACCAAGTCTATTCCCTAGATAGTGAAGACTACTAGCAGCCAAACAGGAAACGTCGCCTGTATGGGACTCAAGAAGATTGAAATATTGCACGCCCAAGGATTGAGCCAATTTTCATATATTCGCTTTTATCTCCGTCTTCGCGTAACATCACCAACATTAGATATTAGGTTAAGATGCGCTTTTTATATATATATGAACACAAATAGAATATTCCGATGATGAGTTTTCTATAATTTCCGTAACTACATAGTGATCAAGAAATACTGTTTAAGTTGGCAATTCTGAATTTCATTTTAAAATGGTAGAACTGCTGTTTGACAACTACTTTGACGTTTAACTGACATTTAAGTGTTAATTTAAATTGAATTATCTGTCATAAAAAGGTTTCCGCTGTAGTGTTGCAAATCATTAAACACAAAAAACCTCCAAGTAGGATTGCCAACTTAAACAGTATTTCGTGATCGCTCTGTATTTTCGGTAATTCCCCGATCAATCGCGATTATTTCTGTTTGGTAGTGATTGAACTATTGTCGTATTGAAACGCAGCTCTCTAATCGAGATTTTATTGATCTGTCATTTGCATGCGAGTCTGTAGACGTGTAGCTAGAAATGTTGGACGATAGAAATGTGTGGTCCAGGCTACGTGACTAGCATCTCGAATCGAAACAGCCCGATTACAATGCAATAGAGCAAGGCGTACGTACACAACTCGATAAACAACATAGAAATAGTCGTTTCGATTAATAAAAAAAATCAACTCAAGTCTAATCTAAGCGAATATCAACCCTTCAAACTATATGTATATATTATAGATATTGTCTCATTTTCTATATACCTATACTTATATAGTATAGTGGATGTAATATAATATGGGTTGAAAGTGGAAGTGGAGGTGTGCAGATGATGTGAGCCTCAAGCTAAACAGGAGATGATGTATTGGCAGGCCTGAGCGGGGCGCTTCTGGAAACGGCACAAGAAAATTGAATTTAAATTCATGAAAACTGGAAGTCCCTACCTCATCTCATCCCCGTTAGAAATGCCCCATTTTAGACGATACAAGTCATTTCTATCATATTTATATATATATATATATATAGAGAGATCAATTGAGAATATTGATATAAGAAATTACGCGCTATTATCCTGTATTTGTGGCGATAATTAGCCGTTTTATTTGCTTTAACAGTGTACGATAATCGGTGAAGAGGTTCGGCTTTCAGTTATATTTTTTTTACCTGCACGTAGATAAATTGCCGCCGATTCGTATGAATAGGAGCAGTTTAAGCGGGCTTTTACTTATCGAAACGAGGCATTATGTTGCCTGTATTCAGTCTGTGGTTAGGCCCCTGTTTCTAATAGAGAATCGTTTGCCTTTTATTTACGATTTGTTCACGCACACAATAGAACTGACAACGTAACGAATTACATTAGCAGATTAGTAGTCGGCTTCACCTGATGTCAATCTGTCAAAATCATCAAACCACCTCACCATATTAATAGTCGAATTTGCTGATTACTCCAATCTATCCGTCTTTCTTTACTCGTTGTTGTTGTTGTTGGGGAATATTTCCGCTTTATTTAGAGGGTAGTTCGATTGTTTGACATTGCCGGACAGGGGTTGATGGACGCGACAATCAACAAAGGAGGGTCCAACCCCTATAGTCCCCAAATGATATTTATAGAAATGTGTGCGCCAGTTTGACATAAGGGAGTGATGTCGTTTCTCGATTTTAGCCAATCATCGATTGTTGTCAACAATTCGATGAGACAAGAACGTGCCCAATTCCGGTAATAGGATGTCTGAAAATGATGCATTGTCGATTGACCCTCATATAAAATAATAGAAAAAAAAACAACGAACACCGAAATTAATACGACTTGTTTGATGTTCAACTTCTTCGTTATCGAAAATAATCGATAATCGGCTAATTGACGATTTCGACTGGCATAAATGGAGATATAAACAACAAGGGTTGAAATTCAAATTTATTCGGCTATATGAATATGAGATATCTGTGTGGCGGATTTCGTACTTTAATCATGTACATTTTACGATTTCAGCGCATTGAGATTTCCACAATCAAGCTCACGGGTTGACAATATAAAACATGCTAGAGACTTTTAGAAAAAAGAGAAGAAAAAAAACAAACAACATATAAAATGTTTTACTATAGATGTTGTGTGGATGTGTATTCGAACAACATAGCGAATTTAGGAGCAAGCCAAACGTAAAGGAAACGCTGGAAAATCTATAGTTAGAAAGAGAGACGGCGTTGCTCTCGGGATTGGTTATAATAAAAATGGGATATGTAGATACTGAGAGTATAAAACGAAGAAATGTCAGTAGCATGTGTGTTGAGGAAGTCGACCAATTCGAGATTGTATAGAAGGAAAATCGCTGGTTGCCGAAAGGGTGGATGGTCTAGCAGAAATGGATCGACAGCCCGACTCTTGACTGATAGTCGCGAGGGTGGACGCCATATTTGGTAGCTACTCAAAATAAAGACCTGAAATATCCAACAACAACAACAACAACAACAATCGGGGAAAATTGTTTAAATTCCACTTGATTGATTACGTTGGCAGTTCGTTATCGACAGCCTTTCGGATCACCAGATTCGATATTTATGCAAATCGTATGCGTATATCAAGAAATATAATTTGAAATTCGAACATGACGTTATTTATCATCATGGAACTTCTTCAGTAACTGAACGTACACACACACTTTGGAAAGTTTTTTTGTTGTGGTGGTTTGTTTTTTTTTGCAGCGCGGCGAAAAAATTGAGACAAGAGCGAAAGATTTATCATGCGGCGGTGGAATAATAACATACTCCATTCAGATAAATAGTTCTGTCTATCATTGTTCAAAGTTTCGGGTATTATTAATGCGACGCGCAATCGGAGGGTGAAATTTATGAGAAATGAACCTTCAAAATCGACCATTTTTTTCTACTCCCCGAACAACACCAAACTGTTTACGCCTACGATCTACCCTTATACGAGGCGCAATCCATCTTGAGTATGGACTATCTCGATTTTTCACTAGTAGGTAGTTCATATAGTATATTGTGAAGGAAAAAAATCGGATAATCATTAGAAACTGATTTTATCCGTAGATGAAATTGTAGTCAACCGTCCCCTTGATATCTTATTAAGCTACCTCCTTATCCCCTATTGATTGACAACTAAGCTGAATTTCGAGCATGCTGTAGCGAACGTTAAGCTTCGCGCAACATGCATTGTTACTGGAAATGTCGGCTTTATCTAATTTGCCAACCAAATTGATAGCAACAAGTGTCCTTTAATAGTCGTCTTATTGCGGAGTTGTTGCGAAATTGCTTCTATAATGAGATAATTCCCTCCACAATATGTTACACTACATTATCAGATCGCGCTCCAGGGATTGTGAATATTAATCGTGATTGTTCTCGAATCGTATAAAATTCTATTTTTTTTTTTTCAACCGTTAAAAAAGACGGTTCTAGTGGTGAAACAATAATCTGAGAGCGGATTACGCGCCATCTCCATAATACACATGCTGTATTATCATCATTTTGATATTTGGGCCGCAACGTAAAACACAAGATCAAGCTGCGATATTGAAGTTGTGAAGAGGGATTCATCTGTCTGTTGCCAGGCAACACGTTTCTAATGCTGGTTATCTAGCGCATTACCGCAACTATCGTTCGTCTTGTGGTAGCATGCTTATAATAGATAACTAAGGATCGGAAATGTATAAAGAAGACTGGATCAATATTATTTTTGTAAATTTGCCATGATCGTAGTCTTTTTGTTTGAACAATAGGGATGAATATCTTCAAATATAGTCGACACATGTTGGTTCTCACGTCTCATATCAATTTTTATCCGACGAAAATAAAACGCATTTCACCCCCGGGCGACACTATTTGTGATATACACCTTGGTGTCTTTATGCTTGATTTGTGTCTTATATCCGCGCTGGAATAAAATAAAAACCCGTCTTATTCTATTCTAGAATAAAATACATTGAGAGAATTGCAGATAGAACGGTACAACAGATATTGATTAAATTTATTTCCTATTTAACTATTGAAAATCCTTATCATATATGTCGTAGTCGTATAAATGTGCGAGTATGTACGGATTTTAGCTTGCGGCATTTCGTGAAGAACGAACAAAACGACTATAGAATATCGAACGTATGCTTGTAGAAACTAATTTGGTTCTTGTCAAAGACAAATCTCGAAATCGCACAACATATCAGCGATTGGAAGACTTACGATATGCGATCAAGTGAGTTGAGTTGAGTTAACAAGATGCGGATCGAGTCAATTGAGTTAGCGCAAATGAACTCGATACGATGATCTTTACTTATTCGAACGATATCACGATTTTAGCTACACTATAGAGTAAGGTGAACGTGATTTGGTCCGATGCGAAATCGACAATTTTTCGAGGTTATAGTTTCGGTGTTGACGATGAGATCTTGGGCCGTTTTGCATATACGACAAGCGCTTAGTGTCAGCTGCTGATATCCTCACATATCATCTATATGGGTCGTATGTAGTGTAATCTGCGATACGGCAACCGCAGATCAGGATAATAAATCATAAGCACCCCGTTCTCGATTCCTTCAGCCTTCAACCGTCAGCCATCATCTATCAGCCTCAATGCCGGCGACAAAGACGACGCTTCCTCTCCAACTACGGATCATTGCACGCTATCCAAATCGAAAATCCACCATACGATCATTTACTCGACAAACAATTATCGGATAAGTTACTTATCATTATATCGATAATAATCCGTCTTGTAGTTGGAATCGATTGATTTTTATTACAATTGAAGTTGTTTACGCATAATATTATTTCGAGTTTCGATTGTGTTGCGAATCCAGCAAATAACGATGCGCTCCTCCGACAAAGGTTTATCATTAGTATCGTCAAACGGGTCGTATGTTGAGGCGTTTCTTTTGCCGGAAATGCCTTCTTTTATCATAGCTAGTTTGTCGATTCCGCTAATGGCGGATTTCAATTCTAACAAACATGCTTACAACATACATATAGAAAATATTTGTTATACAAATGAACTGAAGTCTAGATTTTCTCTCGAATAGAAAACTGGAAACTCGACTTCCTTGGTACGCCGTTATTTTATTTTTTTTTTTTGTGTATTTTTTGTTTACCGTTCGAGTTTTATTCGCGATTCGTCGCTATAATGACACAATGTTGTTCTTATTTTTTATGTACGTGCGACATTTCATTCTTCAATGTTGTTATTGTTGTTGTAGATGAGGAAGTGGGAATATTGCAAAAATTCCACATTCCTGCCAAACAGAATAGCCATTCTACCGTTCATTATATTCAAGATAATATAAACAAGTACTGGCTATATCTTGAAAAGCACTAAACCTAGTTTATAGCCGTTTGCATTGTCCTATCTCGAATGCGTGATTATTTATGTTTCAGTACTGTGAATAACATATTTTTCGAATAGAGAATATAATGCGAAATTTACATTTTCGGTTGTAACTTATGAATGTTCATTTCATTTTATTCGATATATACCTATAGCTAGATGTGTATGCTTGCGGGAATTTCTTTTATAAATTGTCGAAATTGGAAAATTTCACGGTAAATTTGTCAATATCAAACAGTGAAAAAATAGTTGAAGCGTACGAATATATATATCGGCACAAGTTGGAATTGATTCTACATATAAATTGTAAGTATATAGTATATATATAAGTGAAATCTCACAAAATGGCAAATCAAACTATCGAGATCAAATTTAGGATGGGATCCAATTTTATATATAGGTATGTTGAAATTGAAGCGAACAACCCGAATTGAAC
>JAZBGZ010001245.1:0-15261 GCA_037414795.1 Stenodera caucasica | reverse complement strand
TTACCCATTATCCCTAATTTTTATTGCCATTTTTATCATTACCGAGATTGCGACGGTGGCGTCGTAGAGTTAATCGGATCACAAGTCGGGCCTTTAAGAACGTGATCAGGAGTAGCGGCGAGGATTTGCTGTGTACGCCTGTCTTCATCTTAGTCTCACATATCTTTCGGTCTGCGCCCCACGGATAGGAGATGGAAATTGAATAAGCCAACTCAGAATGGACGTGACAGTATATTTTTTATCTTTAATTTAGCAGCGAGCTGATAAGTAGCTGCTCCCCGACGGAGAATATGCATTTCGCTAAAGGCGCTCAGGCTGAGATTACGCTCTATATCAGTATTTATTATTCATAACCGAGGCGGAAAGTTGAAATAGTACTATAATGTATGATAAAAGAGTTTTAAATGGTGCCCGCTGAGATCATCCCTTAACCAAATTCAAAACGATATATACCTATATATAGGTATATATAATTGGTGAATTGATTCGACTTTTTCCTATCATCTCTTCTCATCACTATGGCAACATAATAAAATACAAAACGCCAATTCTCAAGTTCACTCTTATAATTTATCTGTAATCATTATAATTATGATTTTATTTGTATTCTATAGAAGAATACTAACCGGAGGAGGACTTTAAGAATTCATTTGTGCATAAAATCAGAATTAGTAAATAAAGCTTTGTTTTGCGTCATTGTCTTATTGCAACGTTGTTGCTCCAGTGAATGTTCTTAAAGATTGTCTTATGTTTCGAATAGGGATAATGAAGCCAATCCGATTTTCCCAATTAAAAATGCTTAAATTCGAGTTGTCTGATACCTGTAATACTACCGTTTTTCTATAATAAAAAACAATATATATATATATATATATATTTAAATCAAAATCTAGATTTAAACTATAAATACTCTATTTTCAGTTAAATTTCTGTGTACCTAGTTTGGATATTTAAAGGCTAAAACGGACAACGCTATCTAAACAGTGACATAGATTATCATTTCGTTTGGCTCTAGTTTCCTGGAGACTTGGAAACTTGTACGATGACGAGCTCATTGTCCCACACCCCAAACATTCTGAACTATCTGATTTAATGAATTGAAACATCTGAACGACAACCTGCTCTCTATACTGTTGTGCCCCATACAATCTACCACCATCCATTTAAATGGAATAAACACAAAATGAATACTACGGTCAGGACAATAAAACATTCTAGTTTATGGGAAATATTCATTTATTAATTCATTATTTATTTATTTGCATACATATTCAGAATAATAATAATAGTAATAATAATAATAATAATTGGAAAATAATCACGGTAAAGTAAAACATTATTTAATATATGTAATTTTTTTTAGACATTGCTTCACATAGACATGGTCACAGGCTACAACACGACAGTTATTGAGAATATAGAACAATAGATATCAACATGAGCTTTGCGTACATTATCTCGTCATCATCATCATCATCATTTATTAATCAAGAAAAATGAACATTAGTTTTAATGTAATAAATCTCTTCAACAATCTTTGGTACAATTATTTATTATAAATTCAACATGCACCATAAAATTTTCAAAAGGGTATAATATAAGAAACTTAACTATAAAATCACACATGTAAAATTGGTTGTATAATCCAATTAATGAAAAAATATCGAGAAGAAATTATCACGTTGAAAAATTTTTAATTATTATCATCATCATCGTCATTATCAAGCTAAATAGACAATAAAGAGAGCGCAACATTTATTGTCCAATTATTGACAACCCTATTAAAAATTTTATTGTTTCATCATTAATCTATAACAAAATTATTTCAATAATCATCCCAGTCTAAGTACAGAAATCACACCATAATAATAATTAATCACGTTCACTATGATGATATTGTCCGCCTGGTTGATTATCGAATAATGACATTTTCAATCTTTTACATTTGGCCCGGCGATTTTTGAACCAGAATTGTACATTTTTCGGTTCTAATCGTGGAAATTTCTGACGATAAGGCATACAATTCAATTCTTCTGTATATTTCAATATTAAATTATGCGATGGATGTGTATTTAATGAGAACCATTGTTCTAATCGTGGTACTTCTGTGACCGGATCGATAAATGTACGATTACGTTTTCTTCGTTCATCGGCGGTTAAACCGGACATACCTAATGCACTAGAACCAGGTGGAGATGTTGTTGTATGGGATAATCCAGGTATGTAATGGCTCATATACATAATACTATGACTAAACATTGAATTTGGTACTAATGGAAAACCGGCAGCTAAACGTTCAATACCATCACCGGCAACTCTAGGTAATAATTGTGTTTCAACATCTGGTGAATTACAATAACGTTGCGACATTGATCTAGATGCCGGACTATTCAAATTGCTATTATCAAAATGACTTTGATTATCATTATCATTATCATGATCCTCTTCATCCATATCCGATAAATTGATTTTATTGTGATTAGTGTTGTTGTTATTATTATTATTATTATTGTGATGATCAACCGGTGAATGATAGTTGATTGGTTCATCTTTCGGCTCCTGTTTGCAAATATCAGCCTGGAAAAAATCACTAGAAATAATATTGCAATTATAAGTCGAATCGATTATAGATTTACTTGTAAATTAGTTGGTTGCGATGGCGGCATAGGCGGTGGTGGCGGTGGTGGTGGCGGCGGTGGTGGCGTCGATGATCGCGGACTATTCTCTCTCGAATCGTGCTTCTTTTGTGTAGTCAATGATAGCGGCAATGATGGACTAGATGGTTGTACTTCGTTCATCTCATCATCTTCCAAATCGGAACCGGCATTCGAAAATTCATCGGATGTGTGCGATGTTTGTGGACCACGTCTTGTTAAATTATGTTTTAATCGATGTTCAACTAATTTATCCGAACTCAAATAACTATCGGATATTAAAAATCCAGAACCATTAGTTGGACTATGATTGCTATATCCATTTACAGTTAAATGACATGGTAAACCGGGTGTAACATTGCGTATTTCGGCCCGTTTTTGTGCAGCCCTAGCATTTTTAAACCAATACACAACATTATTAACATCTAATGGTTTTCGACCTCTTCGCGATTCAAGATTGTTCAATTCTTTAACATATTGTTGGATTTGTTGTCGACTTGGATGTTGATTTTCAGTAAACCATCTTTGTAATTTTGGTAATTCTAATTCAGGATCGAAACTAGTTCGCATTCGAGTTTTTTGTGTTGGAAATTGATTATGTACTGTTTGTATAGCTGGATGTTGTGTTGTATCCGATATTGTGCGTTCTGTTGTTACTTTTGATGATTGCGATGGTACCGTATATTGATTTGTAAATGGACCACTAAATTGGGAACGTGCAATTGGTGAATGAGGACTGAATTGTGTCGACCACCATTGATCGAATTTTCTACGTATTTCTTCCGGTATTTCCGGTATTGGTGTACCATTCGATGATGTACGGCATATTTGCGATAGTAATATCTGTAAAAATTATCGAAACAAAAACAATAATATTGATAATTAATATTGAACGTTTATCCGGATTATTGTACAGTTCGATGATATGGATGACCGGGATAGATTGGTTTCGGGGTTTAGATAGGCTGATAGCTGGATTAAAGGAATAGCAAATGTGATGTAATTATGAACGATGTTGAGTTTGTTTGAAATGTAAATTTGGAGAGTCTTTGCATATGGGTTTTTAGGGTGAGATTAGGGTACTTAACAACAGACGTTCGAAGCCATGTTTTCCCGGATTTATCTTAGATTCGACTAGATTCAAATGAAAGGCGCAAATGTTATGATTTATAAGCCGCAGTTGTCGTTAGCCGAGCGCTTTCTGGTTATGTACTTATTTTTGAATTAAAGCTTGCTTTGTGGACAAGGATCAAGAACCGCTAAACTCCATGAATGAGGTTGTGCACGTCTATAATCCGTCTCTAATAAATAGAAACGGATTCTAAACATGACTCACCCCTCTCTCTGTAAGTGTTTGTTGTATTTTATCAATTGAAGAAGAGAAACGACATTGTTGGCGGGGTGGGGTTTAGATCTACTCCGTGCTGTAGGATGTAGAAGGCTTTTGATCTCATTAATACCATGAAATAATGCTACATAATCTTATTAAAAGCGAGGTTACTGCTATTCTCTGCACCCTTAATACATTCATTCCCGTTTAATTCTTAAGACGAGCGCCTCATAACCGTTTCCTTCGAGAAGCAGACTAAATATTCATATTAAATTAGATAACAACACTTGAAAATAACATACCTCATCTAATGGACAACCAGATGATATCAATAAACCATGGGATTGTACCAGAAGGAATTTCAATAATTTATCTTTAATATCGGAAAAATTGCCAGGTCGTCCTCTAAATACTTGAATACGTAATGTAGCAACTGTTGTCAATTCACCTAATATATCACCAACTGTTACTAGTGGATCATCTGAGATTTGTTCAAAATTTAATGCTTTCCAATTTTTGATAACAACTGTTCCTTTAGCAGCAGCAGCACTATCGGCTGAATAACCTAAACGTAATAATGCCGCTTGAACCAAACTATGGAACGGTGTTCCAACAGGAATAATAACGTAACTATCTGTTTCAATCATTGGACGTCGTCTCCAAACACCGTGTTGTAAACTTCGATTTTCATCTAATGTACAAATAGCCTCCACAATGCAGTGGACCGGTAGAGATTTCGCTGAAAACAAGCATAATTCTATTAAATATTTCTATGAAGTCGCAAAATTGAGTATTTTATTAATTATATTGTTTGAAATTGGGATAATTGTAATTTCGGTTGGTAAATGATCTGAATATTGTCAATGTCAAATTGTGTAAAAACTGGCGTCACAATTTAAAGATAAATAGTTAAGTAGCTTTCTAGTTGAAGGGAGCAACACGACAGATGATCGCGCGATAGTCGACAACCGAATCAGTTCAGCCGTACGAAATTTAATGGGAACGTGTAAAGCGGAAAAGTATCCACTGATAAGAAAGACAGACAGATCAATTGATAGTAGGGCGAAGATGACATTGAATGTGGTGTTAGTATAGTAGATTTCTTCATTTCCTTTTCACCTTAAAAGATGGGAAAGTTTGTCGTTTCGTTCAACGTTAAGTCTCGATATAATGGTGTTATCGATGATGATCATAGTGAGGGTTGAAGTTATACTAATAGAAAGTACAGGTAATAAACCAAGACGGGTGGTATTAGTCCTGTTGGTCGTCTTGTCTACGATAATCTTGTTAGTTTAAGAAGATTTCTGCATATTACAGTGATTTAACTAGACCTAACTGCGCGTCTTTAGGATTAGTTAACTAGACCTACACAACAAGAACAACACAAAGGACATTGTTGATTGACGTCAGATATACGAAACAGTGAAAGGTCTTAATTTCTAAGTCCCGTTTACTTTCATTTTATTAAGGCGAATTTTGGTCTTACGATGCAGATGCTATAGACGGGACTGAGACCTAAATCTCAGGGATCCGGCTGCAGGATCCGGTCCGTACATAATCCTGTCGGCTTACCGCGCTGTGTATAGTCCACTAGTCGCTAATCCCACCAGCTCTAATCCAGGACCGACTGACCAACGTCTTAACTGGGGTTCATATTGCCTTCCGGTCCTTTGTTCTAGCTCAGTTGATCAATAATGCAACCTTATAAATAATAAGACCAATTCTAATAAAGGAACGTTACGATCTAGACCATCCTTTAATAATCACATCTAATTGAATTCATTTATCAGAGAGAAGAATAAAAAAATCATACAGATCGGTTGATTGTACTCAGAGTAGTAGACGCCGCCATCGGGATTATGTCAACAACTACTTGATGGACGACTAACTATAGAAAAGACTGACTCTTCTATTGTTCAGATAAGCGCGATTTAACGTTTGTTCTATAGCAAAACCACTCGTCGAAGATTGGGAAATTATATCGACTCTAACCCCATCTATGACTACATTAAAACTCCGAAACTCTCTCAGTTCTGTTTTTTTTCTAATAATTATTATCACGAATTATTGTTATTATTATTGGAATTAAATGACGATGAGGTCCGTAGACATGCTGATATAATATTGGTGTGTCGCCCAGGCCAAAGCGTCTTACACAACAGCTTAACTTCTATCCATTTTCTTATTATCTTAAGTCTTGTTAGTCTAAAGTTTTAATTCGCGCAACTTGTAAAGAGTCGAGTAGGAGGCGCGGAAAGGGCTGTTAAAGTTCAGTTTAGTGAGTGTGAAGGGTCTTCGAACCCGCAATACTGTTTACAATAAGTCCTCTGCCCTGTTCTGCTAGAGCGCTAATACGATTTCATGCTGGATTTGTGATAAGGATTTAAAGGAGCCACTTGGATTGCGAAACATCTTTAGAGTAGTGCTTATACACTGTTTCAAGAATATTTCAACAGGATAAATCAACTGTCTGTCGTATTTTATAATACAGATTCTCAATAGATATTTCAATGTTTCATCTCTATTTTGAGGTCATTCCATAATTAACAACAGGTGGCATCCAATATAGATTACTTTTTTTTTTTTGATCAGACTAGAGAATTGATTGTTCGATTTCAATCGGGAGTTGTGGAAAATTTTTTGAGTGTGAAAAATTCGCGTTAGATCAATGTTGTTCGGTCTATTTACCTTTCAAGTTCGATATAAAAAATGAAATGCAGACGGGTATGTTCTGAGCGGATTAGATTGATGGATGTCTCGAGACTTCAATGAAGTTTCTTTTGGTATTTTGTCCAAGTTTTCGGCTTTCAAATTTGACAATGAAATCTTGACAGTAACGTAAAATTATGAATGGGTAATTTCCATCAATATTAATAACCGTACAATAAAAATGCGGATAATATTAAATATAGTTGCTTTAGTGTTGTAAGAAACCTATTGAAAAATATGATGAGAAACAAAAGAAAATCTCGTCAGTTAAGCGGATTTTTGGTAACAAGCCATATAAATTGATAATCATTTTAGCGTGTGGCCGGAACGAGAATGAGTGGAGTCGCCTTAATTATTTCTTTTGATAGTGATTATTCGATACTATATTAAACTATATGTATATAGAAACCGTATAAATAATATTCGTAATAAGTATATCAGTACTAAGGCGGATGTACACTATCACAGTGTCGGTAATCCGCCCGCGTTCCCCAGCCGGACGTTTATCTACTTCCGCTGTTGATCCCCTTCAATCCAGTTCGAAGTTCTGAATATCCATTCAAGTTCGTGTATTGCTCGTGTACTCCTTTAATCCATCAGTGCGTGCTTATCTCGACGACTCACTCATCTGTCTCTTTTCGATGCACAGTCCCTAGTGTCCGACAGGATTAGATCGCGGCCTATCCTTCATCCGATAAAACTCGCCATAGACCACGTGCAACATTTCTTCAATCTATTCACTAAAAATATATACGAGTATATAAGAGAATTGTGAATAAGATATGAAAACAACAATGCTGCAATCATCCGTTGTTTGATTCGTAAAATGCAGAATACTTAGTAGAATAAAAGCAGGTTACGTTATGATCGATTTTTCAATTGGAAAACCACAAATAAGTCCCAGATCTTTTCTTGTTGCATACCCACTATATGCGTCTTATTTAGTAAAGAAGCTTTCAACATAGAAAATATTTTTATTCCAAGAAATGATGAAATTGATAAGTTGAGAAGTAAAGAGAAACTATTCGAAGAACCTTCACAAAAATAAATACGAGCAAAACTGCAATGATTTTTATTTATTTATTATTGAATATAAAAAAATATAACTATATATATTAAATAGACTAAGTTTGATGTTGAGAATTGTTGAGATTGCGACCTGATGAAAGTATGACGGTGATCACCTTGGCGACACTTAAGCCGTTACTGAGCCTGGATCAGACAGGCCGCTAATCTGCCGATATGTTGAGGCTGCACGACGAACTCGCCCACCATGAATACAACTATAAACCTGTTCGACTCGCTTGCCTAATCCCAATAATATACGGATTAATTTAGTTAAGGATTAAGTTTAGCTATTGATGCGTGTTATCGTCATTCGCCAGAAATACATTACTTTTACGAAACATCCCTATATTCCATAAATATCATTTACTGATATATATATATACCTTAACGAACGAATGATTTACGCAATGTCTAGCGAAATGCCCCTATTACAACCCCAACTGTTCGCCTGCACTCCATAAATTTGGCCAAACACAATATTTAACTATGATGTTACCGCTGAATCGGTTGCAGCTATTTAGAGAGCGTCTTCTCGTTTGATATTTCGATTAGTTTTTGAATAATAATAATAATAATTGATTAGACTGATAAAACAGCTGTAGTATTAGTCATGAATTTCATCGTTATATTTTCAATTTTTCTTTTATATTTGATCCCCGGTGAATGTTAATCCCGCACACAAGCTTAATCCCCAACTTCCCGTCTCCTACTATAAGAGAAGGCCAGAGTCCCTCTAATCCTAGCTTCCTCTAATTCCCTACCTTCCTTAATCCAGCTTTAACTGGCCTACTATGGCATTCTATACTATACTATATAACGACTATATGTCTGTTATATAGCATATGGGCCAAAGGCTGCATACCTGATCGGTGGATGTTTTTGGTATAGGGTGTACCGGGTTGCAGCCGTTTCATCAATCATGAACAGATAATCTGCTTAACGCCGCACAATCCGTTTCAATCCGACCGACATGAGAGGTAAAAGGGGGAAAAGTTGAATGCGAACGGTGAACTTCAACCAATGTGGATAAACCAACTACTTGTATCCACTTAAATATGGACTATTTGTTAATTACCGAAATGATCTTGTTTATATTGATAATATTATTATATATATATATGGTTAGTACCTGTGGTTTTGGTTGTTTCAAATTCATCTTTAATTGATTGTGGTGAAATTGTGCTATCTAAACCGGATGGGGATCGATTTGGTGGTAGTGGTGGTGGTGTGGATGCCCTTTCGGCCGATTCACGACTAGATCGTCCAGTAACGGCTGGTGTTGTTGCTGGTGGAGACGGTGTTTTGCAACTCCTTGTCAACGCCAACGCCTGACTCTGAAACAGATAATCCGCTTAAATCTTCCTTTATCCAACAAATTGAACCTTTATACAAACATTCATCAACAATTCGAACATAATTAATTTAATCTAAACTAATATCTATTATAATATAAATATATATAAAATAAATATTGGAACTATTTAATCGAAAAAAAACTGCGACTCGTTCAATTGTTGTACATAACTATATATAAATCTGGTCGTTTGAGTGTCCATTGTGATCGTTCTTAATCTGGGTTAAGTGGGGTCAAAAAGCATCTGAATTCCTGAACGTTATATATATTTATCAGACATTCGACAAGCCGCCACTACTAACAAGTTGATATATAGCGAAACAAGGGGCCCCATTTATTATAACCCTATCGTTATATATTCTCCTAGTCTCCCCTAAAATATAATGCACTTTCTCTACAAAACATCCCAGCTCAGATATAAGAAGATCTAAACTAAATCTGCATGACTCATAATTCCCTTAATCCGTATATAACAAGCATTTGTATGCCCCGAGCTTTTATTTTATTTTTTTTTTCTCCAACTCGTATTCTTAGTCTTTTGAATTAAATAAGCTGCTCCATCATTGCTTACGCAAATAAAATGTATATATATTAAGTATATACATATATAGAGATGTATGTATATAAAGTAGATAGGTATGTTTATAATCCGAGATTTGAGTTAGAAGTATATTCGAGATCGAGCCGATTCGTCGATTACGATTCAATATATATTAATCAGAGTCGACTAATCGGTGATCATTCGTTTAATTACAAATTGTTTTGATTATATCGTCCATCACTACCATGTAGAGCCTATTAAACTCTGACCGAATCATTCAAACAATTCAGACGAATTAAGAATATATCGTCATAGATTCTCACCTAAGTCTATAATAGATAAAATTCATTTCAAAACAATATAATAATAATAATAATAATAATATTGGACCGATTTTATTGAATCGAATTGTTTTGTTGTTGGACGATGAATTTTGATTCGTTTATGATACAATTTGATCAATTTGATCTAGAAGAATAATACCGGGAAGTTGTTGTCTCTTCACTAAACTGACATGGTCGACTAGATTTGGGTCAAAATTGCAAC
This sequence comes from Stenodera caucasica, assembly GCA_037414795.1. NCBI lineage: Eukaryota > Metazoa > Arthropoda > Insecta > Coleoptera > Meloidae > Stenodera > Stenodera caucasica. The sequence continues at coordinate 5,059 of JAZBGZ010001245.1, read as the reverse complement.
AAGAATTTTTAAGATTATTAACAAGTGTCTGGATATTGACCTTTCCAAAAAACGTCAATGTTTCTTTTTTATTTTATCGAATTATTTACAGTATTGATTCACAATTGATCGATTATAAAATCGAAATGTTGCCGTATATTCAACAAATAATTATTCTATTATTTTGTTTAGTTGCGTTATTTTATTCAACGTATAAGCCAAGATTAAGCTAAGACAATAACTTAACGAGTATAATAAATTATGTTGGCTTTTTTAGGTCATAATTTTAATTTATATGATATTTTTATTGATTTGTATTAAGATAATTTAGAAAAATAAGATATGATTGTTGGAATGTTGAAATATCTAGGAGACTACCTGTCATCCAATATTGGATGAAGGGACTGTCCGGATCAGCTTCCAGCAATAAAAGCAGTTATTAAGGCCATAAATACCTAGTTGCCAACAGTGTAATATCCAGACAGGGTGGCTGTATTAGAAAGCGGCGAAATATTTTAATTTGAAGTCATATAAAAGGTAACAATTGTCGAAAGTGCAATAAAATATATTTCCGTTAAGATCGATTCTTTACCAATATTTTTATTGTTATTATATCTAGTTTAGTTAAAATTTATATACGAAGTAGAATGGAATCTGGTTTAGTTTTCTGATTGTTTTGCGAATGAGTGACAGAACTGGCTATAGTTAAACTTCTACGAAATTGTTGGCAAAAAGTGCCAGGCAGTTGTGTAAGTATGCAGGGCCGAAATAGGAGCATCGACCTGGTGGTCAATCTCTGTCGCTGCCAAAACTGCATCTTCAGATGCTACCGTTGATGGAAATCGAAAAAAAATATTTCACCCAACATATTTTCCCGATACAATTATTAAACGATACATATTGCAGATTAATCATCTATAAATATATTGATTTAATTGTTTTAATTATTATACCGAAGCAATACGTTACAAGGTGATTACATTTAAATAAATACACTTTGTTCGAACCGTTTATAGTTTGTTATAAATATAAAACATCATTTATAACAAAGTAATAAACAATTTTCAACAAAAAACTTAATACTCCACAACAAATAAAACACTATTATCGTAGCGATATGAAAATTAATTAGTCTTATTGAATTCTGATTGTGGTACTCATCGAGTACTAAATTCTCCTTAATTTATCCATCTAAACAATTCGTTAATAACATTCATAATTATAGGAAAATAATAACGAATTATTGGACATACATCCTCCGATCCGGCGTTATTCCGGAGGTACGATTTGACGGCGAATACGTTCCAAATTAAATTAATTGATACGTATTTACCGAAAATATAAAATAATTGAATTAATATCCTTTTATGATTGTTTCTCGTTTTTTTTGTTTTTTTTTGAGTAGTTTGGTGAAGTGACCGGTACTAGAGACCGGTGGAGCCTTTCATGTGTAACGCCCGGAAGGACATGTTTTTTTTTTACCTGTATGTTTCCCACCTGTAGACGACTTTTATGTGCCTCCACCCTCATTTTATTTTTTTTTTGTTCTCGACGATATTAATAAAACCGTTTTTCGATGGTTCAACATTTGTTACAATCTGTTGAATATCGAATAAAAATCACGTTCTAATTGGAAAATGGATAATCTATGGTTAATAATTTTTGTTGTTGATCTTTAGATGAGTGGATAGGTAAATCAATTTTTACGTTTATCTACAAAGAAATGATTCGATACGATTTTTGGTTTATCTGTGCGTATTGTCGATTTGGCCTTGTGTTCGAGACGAAATTCTCCGAGATATGTAGGTCTATAATCCTACCTGGACTGGATATCCCGGTGGCGTTTTTAGATATTTTACAAGCCGAATAGCGAAAGCAACCGATTAGTATAAACCTATTAGTCATAAAGTTAATTCCTCACTTAATGACAACCTTATGGTTTAGGGTCTTGTCCAGGTAAGATTTTCCAGGTAAAAATTTCATCACAATAATAACAAAAATATTCACTTGACATTTTTACTATTAATATTTAAAGCCATTTTCGTACAAATATATCTATAGACTTAGTAAACAATAATCGTAAAATTAAAACAATACAGTGTAAGAAATCGACCAATTTATTTACGATTACATACGGTCCTGTACACAGGCAATTAATTTAGTAACAAATTAAAAATTTTTATTTAATNGAATTCCGATAGAGAATCAATCGGAGATATTCGTCCGATTAGATTAGATTAATTGATGTTAAATCGGACCTGTTGAGGGGTTAATTCGACGAAATATAGACTAACGAATACGTCAACATTTTGCGTACTTGCAATTATAATTTAATAAGGGTCTAATACGATTATAAATCCAAGACAATTGTAAAAATAGCCATTTATGACGTCTTCATTTGAATTGGTATTCGAGTTGTTCGAAACAATTATTAGTTAATTATTGATTAAAAACAAATAATTATACCGGAATTCATTGTTTTTGCTACTTAATGAGTAATTTACTACATTTATTAATTGATGTTGACGATTTAATAGGTTGATCTGGTTGGTTATAATTCGGGAATAACTAAAAAAAATTTTATAATAATTCAAAATGTTCGTATTTGTTAGATGCCAGACAGAACTACAATCAGTCAATTCCATCGATTCGTGCTCCAATCCGTCCAGGCTAATCCTGGATTTAGTTAATCCGGTATTAACCGGATTTTCCAGGGGAAAATAGATCGAATCCACAACTGATGTTGTAATTATTGTATAACACGTAGACAATATAATATCGATTATATTAATAAATATTTATATTTATTATAGTAATGATTTACCTGTGTAGTTATTTCAGAGAGTGGTGCACCTTTTGTATTGGCGGCAACCCAGGCTTCAGCGAATGTCTCCATAGCACTCTGAAAGTCCATCGTCATAAAATAAACAAAGTCATGAAAACACTGAATCAAATTGACATGACAGAGACGCCAGCAACGTGACTTGTGGTATGAAAACAGGAGTGATACAGCAACTGTACGTAACGCGTTCCCGACAACGACTGATTGTGAGTTGCGGCGGTGCGACTGGTGGCGGTTATACGGGGTAGATCGCGCCACCCCCTTTATGCGCTCACCGCGCAAACACACTTTACGTTATACAGAAGGCAAAGGAGAAAAGAAAAGAAAAAAAAAAACAAACCAACAACACCGATCAACTACCCGGTTTTTCTTAATGAATATGGCCGGCCCACCGACCAACCAAACATTAGAAACGGCACCAAATTCAAAAAAATAACACAACACTCAATCAACCCCTAACTAATCCAACGCATTATTCGATACACACACACATCGATATTTATTTCAATTCGATTAGAATTGCATTTGGGGTAGTTTAACAAGTATTAACGTTTTCTTAGAAAAGTTTTGTTTGAGTTGAGCGCTTGCGCTCCTGGCGTCGACCACCGTCTCGACGCTCAAATGAGTTGATATGTAGGCGGAGTCGGGAATATCGGGATAGGCGGTACTATATCGAGGTATGTCCCACCATCAACAAAGGGTTCAAGCAAATTATTCATCCCTACAGATTTCCGCATAAAATAAAATAAACTAATGTAATGCACACGACTGGGGGCCCACATGCTGTTCAAATTTTACCAATGTTTCGTATACGACTATTATGGTATTTCTATGATAATTTCACAATATATTGTCGAGCAAAAACATATAGAAAGATACAATCGCGCCAATTTTATCTAATCGCAATTTACATATGTTCAATATATTGAAATTGATAAGAACGGTTCCTATATTTCGGCAATTTAACTTCGGTATGCTAGTGCGCATTTTTATCGTTTCTTACAAGAAATATGTCGAAATTCGACAATAAATTTCACGAATAATATCTTTATGATTAACTTCAATATTAAATCACTTCACACGATAAAACATTCATACGTCCCACAGCCAGTTGACCCTTAAATTATAACGAGTTATGACTGATAGCAATTATTGCTATTAAATGATTGCGACAAAATTCAAATTATAGACAACAAAAACTTGATGAGCTTCACAACATTTATATGATAATTAATCACAAATAAAGCAATTATTTATGAAAAATATACTCAATAATTACTTTAATAATAGTAGAGACTCTAGCGAACTTTAACTTTGTTACTATTTACTTAACTAATCGATTTATCATGCACATTAATGGAGGCAGTTGTTTTGAAGATTTACCTTAGTCTGTCGTTTGAAGACGGCAAGAAAACTTTATTGTACAACTAATTTATAATTATTAGTTGAGATGTTAAAGTTTCATTCAATACAGGTAGAATCCTACTTTAAAGTTTTGTCCCAATTTCGTATATAATTAATTCATCTATCTAATTTGAATTTTAATTAATAGTGTATAAGGTGTTATTTTTCGATTTAATATGAGAATAAAATAGTTGTTTTTCTCTAGTTGGATCATCTTTGATATTTCTACCTGATAGAATCGTCTATCAAAAATAAGTGCAGCTGATCCTCTATCTACTCCAAGTAAATCTTATAATAAATTTAAATCACAATAAACAAAGACTAAACTAAATATAAATTAACTGTTGATAACGTTTTACTGTTTATAAAGAGTAGCAAACAGTGGAAATTATATGAAAAACAATTACATAACATAATTAATTTTTAAATTAATATAAAACAGGTGAGATTTCAATTAAACAAGAATTCTAATTGTTATTTAATAATCAACAAACATATTACAGATCTACCAAATAATGGATACCATATTAATCTAATTATAAAGCAAATATTTGATTATTGTAGACTCATAATACGTATTACAGTGGACTGAAATGATTTACGATAAACAACTGATTAACTAAAACAAGCACTTGAAAATCCGTTTTAATTGGCGATGATAGCTTTTGATCTAGCGGCGATAATCTTTGATAATTCCCAATTCAATAAAATAATATCTAGAGTGGTGATTTTGAGTGAATTCAACCACGTTTCAAATAGACCCCAGTCTAGTCTAGACCCCTCAATTCCGTCTAAAAATCTAATTATATTGACCATGTTTTGTATAACTAATTT
>JAZBGZ010001244.1:5443-15909 GCA_037414795.1 Stenodera caucasica | reverse complement strand
ATGAACAGCATCTAGATTAATCGAACAAACAAAAAAAAAAAGAGAAGAAAACATATCTTGGTCAAATTGGCTCAGTATTAATTTGATTAAATTTTACGAAATAGAGATAATCTATCACTACTCAATTGCGGAATATCCAATCAATCTACTTGAGTGCGAAAAATGGAAGCAAACTACAAATCTAAAACAAGTATGATTAAGTCAAACGAATCTACTAGAATTTTTATCTAGTTAATTGAAGGCGTTAAATGGTTGGTGCTGAGCTGTATGATCTGGGTGATTATTCAAACAATAATAATAATTAAAATAATTTTGGGACTTACCGTAAATTTCTACATAAATGCGTCGAAAATAGACAATAAATTACTGGATTGGCGGCTGAGTTCAATGGTGCTAAACTTTGAATTAATGTAGCAATGGCGATATTTGTTTGTGTCTTTGGAATATGATCATATACTTGAAGTAAATCGAATACTATATAAGGGCTCCAACAGATGACGAACACTGAAAGCAGACGTATTTATAGTCAAAACATCATCTAAAGGGCTTGAATTAAAATTAATAGATATTCAAGTTAGACTACAATTTATGATTGTATAGAATCGAGCCACTATACCGAAACCACTATGGAAATTTGAATTGAGAAATTTTGAATATATAAAGCTGTCGGTATTTTATTTATTGTTTTTATTGATTCCCGTCTTCTATCAGCTATCCTCAATTACCCTGCTAACAGGGCTCCTTTTTTTCACTCAAATAACTCACTAGTATTTTCGGATAGTCTTTAGAGATAGAAATAGAGTGGTTTTGATGATTTAAAGGTGAAAATTTAGTTCGAATTAATAGAAATAATAATTCGCCCGGCGCATCCACCAATTTTCAACATCGCTAATTTAAATTGTATTTGGTAGAATTATTGTTATATAACAGTCATATAAGATGGGGCACTTACTAAAAACGATGACAAAGGTCATTTTGACAGTCTTGATTTTAGCACGCGGAATAATGCCCCTGGAGCTAGCACGACGCGTATCATGGTCATCATGTAAATATCTCGGTGGTCTATCACGATGATCATCACCTGGAACGTCAACTTGTCAGCATAAATAAAAAATGAAGCCCACATTTAATAATAATAATAATAATAGTGATGGTATAGATAATTGGAATGTGGAATTAAATTGTAAAATTTTAATTATAAACATGCCAGACAGGATAATAACGTTGTATGTCGTAAATCTGTTTTTTGCTTTGTAAATATGAGAAGATCGGATGTTATTCATTTTCATAAAAATCCCAAAATTACATTCACTTCTATCCATTTTTTTTCTAGGCGATTTATAACTATATATATTTTTTTTTATTTGCAGTAGTTGATACTTCATTTTTGGAGAGAAATCTAATGTTATTGGAGCGATGACGTCTAGACGACTATAAGAAAATAATAGATTTGTCCAGAAAAAATCACGAAAATACTCACTATGACGCATCGGAATGTGGCCAACCGGAATTAAAAGTTTACTTTTCGTCCATATTGTCCATACAATAACCGCATAACAAGCGCTAATAATTAGGGCCGGTACCACGAATAATACTAAAGCCACTAATGTCATATAGACCTTCCATTGCCATTGTTTCAGATCGATCCAACATTGGGGGATATCTGGAAAAAACACAATTTTATTTGGACCAAGATAATTAAAGTGATGACAAATCTCTAGTAACAACATCAATAATAAAATTTTTCCGAATCGGAAATCCCAAGTTTGCAATAAATCATAGTAGACTTGAAGACGATAAATTTGAGGGGTCGGATAGGTCATCATCCCTCATTTTTCGGCTATCGTCGAGCTCAACAAAGTCTAAAATTGTTGTTCGATAAAAAGTCTACGTTTCTAATTGAAGTCGACGCTCAAATGGGCGATTTTTCGGACTAAATTGACTGGAAACTCAGCGAACTCACCTTCTATTGGTTTTTCTTCAAACAGGAAAATCGTCGGTAATGAAAATAAGACACTTAATATCCAAGCGAGAATCACGAGCAGTCTTGCACGCTTCCCTGCAATAACAGAATTTTTTTTGGCCGACATAGAATAATTTGATTCAAAGTTGGAAATATTAATGCAATAACCGACGACAGACGGAAATTTCATTTAATACTTCCATATAATTGAATTTTCCACTATATCATTCAAGCTGTTGTAATAAAGCTATAAAAGCTAAACATCTCCGGATTCCAGTGAATACTAAAAGAGAAATTCGGACTGAATAATAGCAAATCAAAAAAAAATCAGAATTGTTTTCGTATAGTTTGAATAATTTACTAGAAATAAATAAGAAAAATCGTCTTTGAGTTCTGGCACTTTATTCCCGGAATTTTCCGCTGAATCGGGGACTGTTTAGCTTTTTATTATTCGCATGTGGGAGGCAATAACAATGGAGCATCAAATATTGCGACTTTGATTAAAATTGTTCATCATTAGATAGTTTCCGGTTCGGCAATTCAAAGGAAATAGTGAATTGTTCGATGATTTGCTGAATTGAAAATTGCTCGCGAGATCGCAATTATGATTGTTTTTTAATTGGATTCTCATAAATATTTATGAAAAATACCAACACCACGTAAACATGCATTATTGATTGTAATTGGGTCGATAATAGCTGGATTTTGTAATTTTCCCAACATTATACTGATTGTTGGTGCGTTATTTCATCCTCGAAACGGCTCATTATTTGTGAATCAACGCATAATTGAGCGGTGGTAATTTTTTCTTTCGCAAAAGCCGAATTAATTTACAATTTACAAATCTGTAATTGAAGCCTTTAGACACCGGTTGCTGAATCGATAATTGGGGGTCTGTTGTGGTTAGTTTTTTATTATTTTTGGAAAAAGTACTCTTACAGCTCCCGGAGAAGTTCATCGGATGAGTGATGGCGTCGTATCGGTCTATCGACAAAGCGACTAATACGTAAGTTGATGAATACGTGACGACGGCCTGAAGGAAACGTATCAGCTTGCAGAGGATGTTCCCAGCATACCAGGCGACAGTGATCCTCCAGGCGATATCCGTGGAAACGTTGATCAAACCGACGGCCAAGTCTACAAAAAGCTCGAACATTCACAAAGTCGCTCAAAAAAAAATCATTTACTCAAATAAACGCACGGTTGAAGAGAAACTTCTTTAGTTTTAATTAACCATGCATTAAAAATAATTGAATTGATACTTATACAGTGTGACTCAAATTCGAGGGCCGCCATAGGTCCTAGATCTATGGTTTACATTGCTAAATTTTATGCTCTTTAATAATATGCGAACAGTTTTCAGATAGATGTAACGATACTTTGAAAAACTGAAAAATTAGTTATTTGGCTATAACTTTTTTAATTTTCAAGATTTTCCAATTTTGGGAAGACATTTTCATAGGAACTTTTAATTTTCCATCTCATACTGCTATTAGTTTTCAAATATATCGTCTTTTTTGCTCAATTGATATTTCTTATGGACGCCATTTTGTATTTTCGCTTTATTTGACGTCATTCTTTATTCAACAATGCGTCACTTATAATAGTTTGTGGAGCTCAAGTACAATAAGCTACTTAAGATACTTAATATCATCAAGTTACCTTCAAACTAGTGGTAACCATGGCAACGATCGAAACAGTAATTTGTTTTTTGATTAGAACATAACATTTTTGATGTGAAACTTTTATAGCGACCCTAGCGAATCTGAATAATCTCAACGAAATTCAAGATGAAACATCATTTACTCTTGTTGCTGTGGAGCACGATACTTTTTCGCTAGCTATCTTATTTTTCTTATTTACTGCCGCTACTAAGCAACAAATACTTTTTCGCTAGCCATCATTTCAATATGCCAATTAACTTTATACGTGATAAATTCCTCAGTAACCGCAATAAACAAAGAGAAATGATGGCCAGCAAAAAAGTCTTCCGCATTTATACATAAGTATTAATTTAATTATTTTAATTTGCATGCTTAATTAAGACTAAAAATGTTTCACTTTGACCGTGCACACATAATTTTTTTAATTAAATAAGTATTGCATCAAACAAAAATTAATAATAATGGATTGTTTGTTAAACGTTTCCATGGCTACCAGCCGATTAAAGGCAATTTGATATTTAGTATTTTGAGTATTTTATTACAGAGATATTTAGTACTTAACTCCAACAAAATATCATGTGTGACACTTTATTGAATTGAGAAAAAAAAATGCCATCGAATAAAGCGAAAATCTAATATGACGTCCATAAGAAATAAAGAAGTTATAGCCAAATAACCAAAATGCGATAAAAAAGTTTTCCAAAGTTCTTCACGATATCGTTACATCTACCTAAAGACTGTTTGCATATTATTAAAGAGTTTAAAATTTAGCAACTTCACTGAAATTGAACCACAAGTCTACGATTTAAGATAACTGATAACTCTGTATATGCGGAAGACTTTGTCGCTAGCCATCATTTTACTTTGTTTATTGCCGTTGCTAAGAAAGTCTTATAAAGTTAACTTTAATATTAAAACTGATGGCTAGCAAAAAAGTGATGGCAGGAAACAAAAATGATGGCTAGAGACAGATAATTATGTTGCTTAGTAACGTCAGTAAACAAAAAAATTATGGCTAGCGAAAAAGTATCGTGTTCCTCAGCAAATAATGTTTCATGTTTGAATTCCGTTGAAGGTCATTCCAATTCACTAGTCTCGCTATAGAAGTTCCACTTCAAAAATCTCGATGATGCTCAAGATAATCGAATATAAACAAAGCGAACGTTGAGTGGGCTTAAATCAAGATCTCGACATTATTGTCTTGTCGGCTAATCTAAAACGGATAAACGCGCACTGGGGAAGATTGACTTTAGTTCCCGATTTTTCTCGGTTTATCGACATCGAATATCGTTCGGCCAATATAGAATGAAATTGCACACAAATCTACTACTATATTGTCGATAAAAGCAATATTTAGATGAATAAGTATAGTACGAGTATTTTAGTCGATAACCGATCCTCAACTAGTCCTCGAAACGGCTTTGTATCGTCGAGTGTTCAATTCGAAGTCTCGAAATTAATTTTGATCAAGAGCAATTAAACTTGAATTGAATAGAAATTATGTATACAGCTGTGATAAGTTTGATAATTTTCCAATACTTACCGGCAATTGCTAGTTGTCTAATGAAGAAATTCATGCGTGATTTGCGACTTTTACTGACAACTAGAGCAACAAGAACAGCTGAATTTCCCAATACAATTATCGTAAACAACACCCATAATATCGTGAATTGCTCCGTCTAAAATCAAAACAATAGAACAAAATTGATTATAGCCAAACAAACAACATTTATTTGGTTTTGTGATTAAATCCTAGGCAAATTGGATTTTTCCAATCAAATTTTGCGCCAGCTAGAGCGATCTCCCGAAAGGCTCAAAAGTCGCGGTTCTCAATACGGTAATTTTTTTGTTGTTTTGACCAACTTTGGTATCCCCCATAAAAGTTACAAACACTCTCTAAATTGTCTTTGACGTCGATAAATTTCGACCAAATAAAGGAGAAACATCCCCAAAGTAGTAACGATAGTTTTGAAATTGTCTTATTTGATATTCGAGGAGTTGTAATAAACTTTTGGGATATTTGTTGGGAATTTCGGCGAAATCAAATGATTCTCATTGTAATCGAGCACAAATTCCAAATTTATAGCTCAATATTGATTTAGGAACAGGACAGAATGGCTCTTTCGGGAGTTAATGTTAATATTGCGAATTGTACAATGAATTACGTGTTTCGCTATTTAATTCCCATACGATGTCGACTAATAAATCCTGCTGAAGCGCCATTTCTTCGATTAATCCTTCCCCTATTGTTACTGAGATCCATTATAATGATGGAGAAAAAATTGGACACGATTGTATCAAAAATGATTATTTTCGTCTCGACTTTATGCGAATCATGAAATTTCGGGATTTGAAAGCCATTAATTCCATCGAAACGCTTCAAATGGTTTATACAGGCTGTCCCAGAACTGCCTCCCTAGTGAAAACAGGGAGTTTTTGAAAGAAAAAAGTCCTATCTCAACCGATAAGTGAGAAAAGACATCCTAAACTTGACCAATCAAAGTTGAGCACAATCAATTATAATTGTTGTTGCCTAGCAACTTATCAGACTTTTTAGTAATATCGGTGAAAAATCTGAGGTGAGCCTCTGAGATTGGTGGAATCAAAACATTTATAAGTCGGTAATGTGAGACAGAGAAAGACTTATTTAAATCATTTTGAAGTCTCTTTTGCTGTTGGCACATGTCTGTTTTCTATGGGGAGGCAGTTCTGGGACACTCTGTATAATTGTTTGAGTTCCGTCTGTTCGACTATCTCGGATTTTATGCGATTTGTTTTATGTCCGCGAAAAAAATTGTCGAAAACGACGAATTGTTGATGCGAAATCTACTCAAGAAAATCGAATTTTTGATTTGTCCGTAAATATTTTTGTTTACTAATCTGAGTGAATGTTTTATTTTAATCCGGATAACTGAAAGAAAAAAATCACACGTGTCCACTTAATTTCGAAATGTATACTATGCCAGAAATGTTACTGAAATAAAAATCAGACATGTCAACAAATGTGAAATCTCGTCAACAATTCGCAATGTTTATTTTTTGTATCCGTCATTTCGGTCTAATTTTGATGAATTTCGGCCATTTATTCAGACTTTTTCGTTCGTTCGTGTGCCGCAGAAAAAATTTCAGCAAATTTTTCAAATTTCTAACCGACTATTCCTGAAATTCAACCACTGTAACTTGTCACATTACGACCAGTGGAGTAGATTCGGCAACTTCAGGCTATTCTCGAGCTGACGACGCGTGGAAAATTCAATGTTGCGGAAAGATAGACTAGTGTAAATTTTCTTATTATGCCCGATTGTTTGGATTTTCAGCCGATTAAAGTTGAGAATTTCGACGTTATTGTGACAATTCTCAACTTATTGATGAGGGGCCAATTACGCAATGGTAATTGCGCCCTCTATCTATGTCGGCGATTTGAAAGAAACTTTCCCTTGTAAATGTCGATCTCGATAAGTCTTCTATTACGAATGCTGCTATTCTGAACTATTGGATCTCGTTTGTATTTCACGAATTGTGATTTGTGTAACATGCACTCTATTGCCGTAGAAAGCGCCATCTTCGATAAGATTCGAAGAGCGAAACTCGCAATTTTCTGCGATACATCAACAATAAACGGCCGTAAATCTCAATAATATTCGAACAAAAATGTCAATATAGCGATGGCTAGCTCGAATAAGAAATGCGAAATAAATCTAATAACGAGATAAACGTTTTCTTTGTGATCATTATACGTTATAAGCGGTGATATTTCATCATCGAGAATAGCGCACCTAAATGGCCGTTACAAAGATGATTATTAACAGCCACAATTCATTATGTCGGAAAAACAAATAGAAATAAAATTAATAATTGCCATAAATGTCATTTCTTGCCCAGTTAATTTAACTGCTTGGCAGACGTTGACGTTTATTAAATTTCAAAACGTTCACTCGGGAATTAATCAACTGTGAAATTGTTCAAATGTTATATTGTCGTGATTATGTAAATTTATCTGTAATATCAACAAAATTAGCGAATATATACGATGCAATAACAATTAAATCAATTTCGATGTTCCCTCAAAATCAACTGGGTTCATATTTTCCGTTATTACCGTCCTGCAAATGTGATCTATACTTTAACATCTCAAATAGAAATTTTGACTTAAGTTGTAAATCAATAATGGGACGAAACCGCAAGCTTAAATATCATGAAACAATAAATCCAAAAAGGGCCAGCCGTTCGACCATCTATGCAATGGTCCTTTTTTGTCAAGTAGAGAAATTCTAGTTCGTATAGAAAAATTTGGGGATTCCCAAGCCCAAACTAGAATTTCTCTACCTGCCAAAAAGGGACTATTGCATAGATGGTCTACAACTTAAGTCAAAATTTCTATTTGAGATGTTAAAGTCTACGTATATTTTTAGGCTACATCCTTTATCCGATATCCTCCTTCATCATATTCCTGTCATTATAACATTATCTATTCACTAGACGTGATCCTTTAAGCCAATAATACAGAGATTTTTCCAACAGATTTGTATGCAAAATAGATGTTTCCTTGATATTCTTTATTGTTTTTACTCTGATAGAATATTTGATTAATTTCATTGTTTTCGGCATTATCATAATCGGTTTTTAGGCGAATTCGAGACTTTCAGTAATAAAATATACTATTTAATAATAATTGGGGTGATCGAAAATTCTAATATGTTGAATTTTTCGATCGCCAGAAACTTGACAACTTACTGTATAAAACTCCACAAAGACATTTCAATTAATTCATTAGATTTTGATGAAACACACAATACCTACTTTAAGCGTCAATTAAAATTTCAAGTGTTTCATTAAAACGACGAATTTAATTGCTGTCACAAATGGAAGTTGTCTTGAGAAGATTAGACGAAAGCACTCCGGCTTTTAGTCGAATTCTTTTGTGGGGCTTATTTGATATTGATGTATTATTATTATTATTTTTTGTCGACATTATGCGTAATTTTTCAAGAGATCATCAAAGCTTTAAAATATTCCAACGAGACCTGTTGTCTTTCTGTGTTGCAGAATTAATGGAAATCGGCTACGAACTGAACAGGTGTTTCATTAATGAAGCTGGAAATTCAAATTCAATTTCATCAATGTGCGACATTATCGATTGGGGCGTTATTTAGTTTTTTTTTTTAATAAAATTACAAAAGCAAAAAACGATTTATTTGAAAGATAAACTCTGAATTTATGTACGAAAATGATTTATTAAATGTAAATATTTATGTAAGCGGAAAAACGTTTGAAAATTGGGCGTAAATATAGAGATCGATTTGGACGAAATAATCGATAGTGGGGAAAAATCAAAAGAATTTTTGTTTATTGTGGACAATTTATGTGGTGCGAAAGTTATTTTATGCGCGGCAGCGCTCTCTATTTTTTCAGGAGATTCGAGAAAAATAAACAGGTGAAATTATTGTCATTTATTATTTATAATCTAGTAGGAGGATAGTTAGCCTAGATTTTGTTTATAATTTATAGTTAATAAATATTTTATTATTGCTATTGCTTATTTATAAAATAAGCGAGACTCAATCCGAATGAGCTTGAGGTTATAAAAATCTCGTGTGTTCATCGAATAATTGGGATTTATTGCAGTTTTGTCGAAAAGTTGAAGACGCCGGTTGACGAATAAATTAATTAAACTGAGCCCCAAAAGTGGCCAAACACGAAAATACACTACATGGAGACTCGAAATTTGTTTGCCTTGTTATTTTGTTGGAAATAAAACAATCTATGTTGCTTAGATAAAACGACCCCAGACAATATATTGTCTTTGTAATAAACTTAATCACGATTTAAGCCGAATTTTAAGGGCGCATGACCGATGTTTTTGTCGCTTCATAAATTTCTCTATTTTCGCCCCCAATTTTTTTGATATGTGATGCGAAATGAATCGATTATGGGTGTTAATAAACGGAGCCGAAAAATTATTGAAAATATCACCACCACTGAATACCAATATATCTCGTACGAGATATGGGAAAAGATCATGCTTTATTGACGAAAATCGCCAATAAAGCGAAATTCGCCGATCTAAAAGACCGAAATAGAAAATTAGCGAGCCTTTAACGGGTGCAAACTCGAAAAAAATACAGATGAAATTAAACTTGCCCCCAAGTTATGATTGTTATAAAAGCGGAAACGGAACGAAGTTTTTTCATCAACCGCGCTCTCGAGATGAGAACAAAGCATACGCTCGAATTTTTATAACAGAGGGGCAATGTCAACAGTCACCCTCTTATCGGGGGAATATCGAAACGGATGGGCTCATCTTGTATCGCCAGATTCCGAGATAATCGGACGAATATAGACGAGACAAATTAACGATAATTTCGGTTCCTCTTTTAATTCGCTATAAAACGAAATTTCTTTGATCATTGCCATTTCGAACCGGTATAGAAACGCAAACAAATCGAATCGGATTTTAGTTAATGTTGCTAGTTTCGGAATATCGTTGTAAATTGGAATTTCCACACACAAAGAGAGAAACAACAGTCTAGACTCGTAGACTAAGTTGGAATTATTGCCGAGATCGTGGATATTCGTAAGGAAAAACCCTAGAAGAGGACACTTCCTCACTTTTATTACAACTATATGTACGTTTGTTCAACACGATAAAATTGGGCCTTAACCCAATTTTGATAAACTATAAAAATACGCCAACACTCATTGCGGAACTATGCGATTATCTATATCGTTTCGTTGAAATTGAAATGAATCAAAAATTGGGCTCACCTTGTAAAAATAGAAGGAATTGATGTTGGTCGGAGTGGGTGTGCTCAATAATTCGGTGGAATTATTGTCGATTG
>JAZBGZ010001243.1:0-19996 GCA_037414795.1 Stenodera caucasica | reverse complement strand
CTACCGTCACTAATTAAAATATAATGTCTAATAATACGTCAATATTCCACTTTTATAAATAACTGTAATAAAAAATTCTTGTTATTGAAAATGATGATCTAAATAATATTATTGTTCTAACTTATATAAGTGGAGTATTGTTTTGGTAAAATGCTTATTATAATAAAATGATTATTCTTAAGAATATAACTCATGTTATTTATTTCAATTTTTGGTCGGATGTAGCAAGATCTGATGGGTTTTTAAGAATTTACATCTCATTTTGGTAATTTTGATATCGAGTGTATTATTTTGCACATCAATATATTATTACTTTATAACATCAACTCAACTTATCAAGAGTAATTTATTAAAATTAATGTTTCTCCTACATTCACTATCGTTTGTTATGTTTCAATTTTTCAATATTTTTTATGGATACAGAAATCGGAATTTGTCAATTGAATTCTTTGAAGACTTATATAAGATTTATGAGCTGTTGAAACTTTGTGGAATAAATTTAGATTATAAAATAATCAAATCAAATTATAACATAACCAATTTGACAAGTCTGAACGTGTGCTTATTAAGAGAGTAAATTCTAGAATATTGAATTTTAGTCGATGAAATTAAAAGAAAACGATAATTATTTTGCCTTATGTGAATTGGGGGTATTTTTTGTTAAATTTGATGTTAAGAAATTGTTTATAAATAGTACGTAATCAATCAAAATCAAATCAAATTGATCTTTCGAAGAACTTTTCATATACCAACTTATTCTTATTCATTCATAAATAATATTTTCAATAAATGAACAAAATCAATAGAGTTGTTGGTATTCTGATCAATTTTAAATTCTAAATCACAATAAAAATTGATTATTCAATGCAATTGAATTTTGAACCAATATTTTGTTCCTAATAATAAATGAATTATATCTACTATTCTTTCACTGCATATTCTGATTCAAGAAAATGTTACTCATCTTTTCGATAATTTTGAGGATTTTTTTTATTTCAATTGTATTTTGTGATTTGGAATTTATAATTGATGAGTATGATGAAAGATTGGGGCATGACTTAATTTTTTTTCATCAATTTCAATATTTTATTTGATATGTTTTTCTAGAGAATTCTAGCCAACTATTTTATCGTTTCCAACTAATTTTCATCGATTTCGGCTTTCCAGAAAATCTTTACAAACTATTCTCTTAATAATGCTTGCAGTTTTACAACTAGATCTCCATTATTAAATACAATTTCTAAGGTTGTCCATCTTGTTTCTCTTGTTACTCCATTGTCATCAGGATTCTCTTTTTTTGCTTGCGGCACCGATTCTTTACTCGTATTACAACCCATTTTTTTTTAAACAAATGTTAAACTAATTATAAAAACAATTCCACACCATTTATAAAGAGAATATGACTAAAAAGTACTACAATAATGGAATATCGTTGTTATTTTGTTTTAGTCACAAAATTATCGTGTATTCAAAATAAGAACAATAATAATCCACAAAAAATTGATAGTTAAAATTACTTACTTCTCTACAAATATCGATAAAACTAATTTACTATTAAACTACCTACAACTAAATTCTTATTGTTTCGTTAAATTATTTTTACGAAATATAACTATCCTTCCCTATTCTAAACAAAACTAAGAGAATAGATATAAAATTGTTGTCAAGTGATAGTCTTTATTGCATGTATAGTTGTGTATGAACAAACAAGAGGTGGTTACTACCCCATTCAAATTTCTATTTTCTGATGAATCATCAAGTTGTTTCCATATTTTTACTCCGTAATTATACTATCATCAAAAATATATTATTGATTCAGAAGAATATTTGATAAAAACTAGATGGGAACAGACGATTTATCCGAAAACAATACCAGTTATATCTAGATCGATAGCGTCGTGGCACTCTGGAATTTTTAAACAAAAGCTTGAATTTCACCTTGAGATCAAGCAAGTTGACTGATTGAAATCTAATGATTGGCTCATTAATAATAAAAAATTCCATGTCACATAATGAGTAATAATTGAATAAATCATATTCTCGATCCCATGTTGAAGCTACCAAAACAATATTGACTCAATTGATTGAAACAATAAATCAATGGAGAATTATCATCAACTATAATAATAAAAATATTATTCATAATTTTAATAAAACGAATCACCAAGGTAACTTACTCTATGAGGGCGATTGAGATGAATTTTCAATGTTTTGTATTGAAATAACATTGATTCGAATTTCAATAATTACAAGATTTCTAATCAACTCCTGAATAAGAATCTAGATTCAAGATAAATCGATCAACACAATTCCATAATTGTGATCAATGAAATTTCCTGGAATTATATTGTTCTTGTGGTTTTAAAAATCTCTCGAATCTCAAATTCATTTGAGACCGGTTTTTTTTTTAGATAAGGTCCATAATGGATAACTACTGACATCTAACGACAGAAATCACAATCGTTCATTCACGAAATCTACCTATTTTCAGAACTTGCGTATGCTAAACGTCCGATAACTATTGATAATGTTGAGTCTCTGTTATGCCGGTATTACACGGTCAA
This sequence comes from Stenodera caucasica, assembly GCA_037414795.1. Classification (NCBI taxonomy): domain Eukaryota; kingdom Metazoa; phylum Arthropoda; class Insecta; order Coleoptera; family Meloidae; genus Stenodera; species Stenodera caucasica. The sequence goes on along the minus strand of JAZBGZ010001243.1, from coordinate 17,432 downwards.
AGAAATTCATGAATTTATTCAACAATTTCTTCATAAATAAATTCACGAATTTATTCTTCAATTTCTTTGACCGTGTAATACCGGCATTAGTTTTGAATTTTTAGAATTTGATAATATAGCAAATTTTCAGGCAGACTTATTTTATTTCATAACAAAATAAAGTTTTTTTCGCAACACCCTCTAAATACTCATTAGAAATTTTTTCGAGGATAGGAATGGATAAAGAAAAAAACAAACTCCACCTATCTGAATATTGTAAATTACGTACTATAATTTAATTCTAGCTGGTTGAATACAAAGAAACAAATGAGATTGGTACGAAATATTCGAAAGAACTGAAATTCTGAGAATTGATCAATAAGACTTACGTTGGCGTCATAGGGTTTGACTTATTGTTTTTTATTACCTGTCCTTTGATAATGAGTGTAACAACAACTACTTGTTATATTCCTGAATTTGTGCTATTTTCATTATTTTCTTTATTAACTACGATTTATTATACTGAATAATAAAATACGTTCAATGAAATTTGATTCGGATTGTTTAGGAAAAATTGAATCTTTCACAAAATATCACAATTTTCTTTTGAACTTTTTGTCATTTTCCAATTCTTGCGATCGAATAAATTTCTTGTTTTTGATATTGTCGATGCCCTCAAAACTTCTACAAATATTGACATCAGGGTAATTATCTTATCATAATTGTAACGTGGTCCTGGTCCAAGATAGCGATTCCGCCGTCACTAATCTGTTGTAAAGGAATTCAAAAGAGAATAAAGTAAAAGACACCCCTTGGATAATATGTTAATTAAACATATATCAATTTGAACATTATGTCATGGTTGCGAGCGATCCTCAACCCTCTACAAAAATAATTAATATACGATTGATGGTCACATGTCTAGAACATTTTTGCTTATTTAGCATGTTTTGACTATTTTGACTTTAACTTTTCAAGAAATAACACTCAAATTATTAATATACTACAAAATAACTGTCTTTTATTCAATTAATTTTTTTTTCAATTTCCTACAAAAACGGATGCAACTTAATAAATTATTACATTTATTACAAACATCTGCATTATTTTAATTGTTTTAATTTATCACGGAAATTATTGATCTTACGATTTTATTACAATCCACTCTATTTGAGATATATGTAAATCAAAATTAACATGACTTTAAAATCAGGGATTCCTAGAACTCTCAATTATACTGGGTGTCGTATTTTTCGTTATTTGTCATTTGTCATTTCTAGCCTGTTATATAATTTTTCACAGGCTAAGTGAGAATGTTTCTGCTTATTTCTGATCAACAAATTTGAACGCAATACGTAATTTATTCACTGTTCTACTCATCGTTGGCCTAATTCTCAAATGCCGTAACCCACAAAATTGGATTCAATGACTTGTTTCTGCAATTGGTTCTTTATTACATCTTATGTCTAATTTATAATTATTTCAGGTTAAAAACATTCATAAGTATTTTATTAAGGAGAAAAATTATAATTGATGCTTCTGACAAAGATAACTCGTTATTACTCTCTCCTGTTAAACTTCTTTTTTGTGGGTTACGACATTTGAGAATTAGGCCATTGATATATTATTGATAATAGTGATGTATTGTTGGCAAGCTTAACAACTTTCACAGGAGGTAATTTTGCCACTGTATTGATCAGTTTTCATTAAGATGATATTTGATAGTTTTCCCTACAAATACAATTCTTGGAAGAGTTCAGTTAAAGTTTTAGCAGAATACTTGAATTCTTGTCTTCAAAATAATCCATTCTATCTGATTAAACTAATTTTTTTATGAACAATGAATAAAATCAATAATTTTCAATCATTTGAAAAAATATTGACTTTGCAGGCTTCGGAAACACTCTTCGCTATTCACTATTCTAAATGTTATGATTATAATGATCTATCAGTTACAAAACAATTGTTATTGTTGATAATGACATCTACATCTATATAGATCCGAATTTTTTTTATTCTATTCATTTTTATTTATTTTGGAATCAATTTAGGTACTGCATTTCAGATTGTAAAATCCACCTATAATTTTTTTTTTCTTCTAAAGAGTGAGTAACTGAGGGCAAATAACAAATAACAAAGTAATTATGAGATAAAATTTGCATCCCAGGTATCACTGCTTTTCAAAATAACGAGCACTCCAATTATGGCCCAAATTCGCTTGACGAAAATAGTTACTGCTTATGTGCTCAAACTGGATTGCAGTTGATTCGAATTTTGGTTAAAATTTAACCGATTTTCTTAGAGCTTGAATGTTAGAATGCAGCAAATGATTCTAATTTGTAAAATTCCAAAGATTTATCAATCAAAAGGGTTTAGAGAATTCATACGCCGCTTACTGACAATAAGTTTAATATTCTAATAATACTGAGTTTGAGGTCGTAATAAGGAGTATAAATCAATTGAGAAAATAGAAATCGAAGAAATTCTTTTTTGATTCCATTGAGTAGTAAAAATCGGTAATAATCAACCTATACTGCGATTGCTGATATTTATCAACATAAAATGATAAGAAATATTGATTCTCGATACACAAAACTAATTTGCTGGGATACGGCTTACGATTAAATCACTTATTGTTAAATGTTTAACCGCATTTCTTATTTCCAGATATTCAGTTTGATTATTCTCTTAGACATCCTCATACATATTGAAAACAAAAAATCTTTCCGTTTTGCTGTCATCCGCAGCTGCTTGAATTGTGGATTAGGCAAACAAACTTTTTAATCCCATATTTTCCTGCATTGTCGTCGATTTAGTTTGGACCTACCTTCGATCGATGGTCCATGATGACGTTGTGTGAAATGAACTTACCTTTTGATGATCAACTTCATAATTTTTATATACCCAGATAACATTTTACCACAAATATAAGTTGCAATTACTTCAATTGTTGTGAACATTGAATATGGTTCAAATTAAATGGCATCTTATATTTGAGTGAAATGATAATGGATAGAAAAAGAGAGTCGCGCAATACCGAAATTATTCAATCAATCGATTGTTTCAATTTACGTTCTAAAAAATATTCGTTATTATCAAATAATCAATTCAAACCGATTTTATATTATTTACAGGACTTTACGTAATTTTATACGAAGATTACGCGGTAGTAATCAGAGCTTGTGAAAAGTCTTTGTTGAGTTTCAGTAAAACATTAAATCACCGATCTTCGGATTATTAATGACTCAAAATAATTACTTTATAAATTTTATCGCAATATAAATTCATATTAGCTTTTGCTTCAATTCGGGAGGCCAACATTTTGATTCATTCCAAGCACTACTTATATGTCATCTTTGGTAGCGGCAGAGGGTCCCAGCACTAGCACAACACTTAATAAGACAAAATACTAGCGCTAGTACTAAATCACTCAATTTATAAACACTGATTGTTCAATTGAATTGATCGAAAATTATGGAAAACATTATACAAAAACAGAAAACTGAGTTTTCTGAATTTGAATGATTTTGTCCGATGATTTTACTTCAGCTTACTCGCTCACTTGCTTTTAGGTTTGCTAACCACATTGCTCACTAGCTAGCGCACCATGTTTGATTTTACGGGTGAGTTTATGTGTTAGGTTTTTGCGTGGGTGTTTTAGTGTTTTTGTATTTATGTGTGCTTGCTAGTAAGGCTTGCTAGACTAACTACCTTTCTCGCTAGACCAGACCAGGGCTTGCTCGCTTACTACTAATGATTTTTGATAATTGAATTTCCAAAATTTACAAAAGCTCACTCAGATTTTCATGTTCGTATAATAATTTCGTATTCACCTAGCACTAGCACTAAATCATTTAATCAATAAATACTGATTGTCCGCGTTAAAATTATCAATGTTAACTCGACAAAGTCTAAAAGCAAACTTATTGTTAAAGCACGCAACAAAAAGCAAAGAAAAATCCTTATACATTCCGGATTATCAGACAAAAAACATAGCAATCAAGCCCCTTACTATACAGGATGTTGTGAAAACTATAGTTATCCATCACCATTAGAAATTTTAATGAAGTAAATAGAAGAATTATTGGAGGTCAAAAAATAGGAATAAAACTTTTTATTATTGATTTATGTTTAGCAAACTAGTTTCAGCAACGATATTGCCATTATCACTGCAAACACGCTAGTAATTATGAGAAAATTATTATTGATATACAAGTAAACTTTTAAAGAAATAAACTCACTCAAATAATACAAATGAAAAAACAGTACAAAAATTTTGTTGGAATATTAATTTAGTAGCAATAACTTGTAATAATTTCAGATTGAAAAATATAACAACTATTCTCGTCTCAAAATGAACTAAATATTAAAAACTTTTCAAAAATATTTGTGAAACAACAAAGTTTACAAAATTTGTTGGAAAATAGGACATTCTGAACATTCGAATAAATTGCAACTGATAATAAATGAAGATGTTTAAAAGGTGTAATTGGGGGTAAGGGAGTGGGTAGGTTGGATTGTTCTAGAGCAGACATCCGAAATTCGAAAAAATAACTTTTTATATGGAAATAACCAGAAATTACTGGATTTGTGAAATAGTACTCAATATTTTGAAAATTAGCTTGAAATTTGCTTGTTCTCTTTGATCATTTAATAATTTCAATCAATAAATCAATTGAAAAATTAAAATATATTGTATGAAAATCATTAAATTATTATTATTTTCAATTAGTGCTAGCCTTAATTAATTGGAATACGACTCTGGTGGGCTAACTATGCCATATAAAATAACTACTGTACGAAATAACTACTCGCTATTTGTTTTTTATGACCTCATTAATTTTCTGCTAACTACAATACTATGTACTATTGAATTTAGAGACTGATTAAGTAAATACAAGATGATTATATTTTGAATAATAATGATAATAATAATAACAAGTAAATAGGAGGCTAGCATTCTATAGTTACTTTTAATTTTAGTTTGTTTGCGTCTAATTCACACCTAACCCAACTTTTTTGTACTTTCTAATCTGTTTGTTATCTTCAAATAATGGCAATTATAATAAATGTGATAAATATTTCAGTCTTCAGCCATAGTATACAAATTATACTAATTAATTATTCAAAATATTAACTATTCAATTTTAGATCAACTGTCTCAGTGTTGATTAAGCAAATTTTACTCTCCCAATTATCAATAATGTATCGTGAGCTATAATTGGATTTTTTGATTATCATTTGTTTTGAAGACGCCATTTGAATTTTCCTATTGTCGGTATTTTATTACCCTGGCGTTGATAACAATTGATTAGTCGTTTTTCTCCATTGAATTGAAAATCAGTACTTCTCAATATAACACTGAATTTTCATTAGTTATTTTGATAGGTATTTTTCAATTTGATTTTTATTATTCTCGCTATATTCTGATTCACTTTATATTAATTTTTCTTTTCATTGTCGTAATTAATTGAAACTATTGACATGACTATAGTTTTTGATTGGTCGTTTGGATTTCGAATTCAAATCATTACTATTTGCATAGATAATTAGAATTATAGATAAGTAATAGAGTGATAACATTAATAATAATAATGATAATAATAATAATAATATTCCAGCTCTGCTCTATAGAGTGAGCATACCCTGATCAACATGATTTCGCTGTTGTGTTGGTAGCTCGATTGGAAGTTCTATTTTATTTTAATCAAAAAAAAAAGGTGAAATATGTATTTTGGAATTTGATTAAAATGATCATTGTTGATAAATGTTTCGAAGGATATTGTAGCGATGAAGTATGTCGTATATCAAATTACTAATTGTTTTATTAATGAGTAAGTTTTCTAATTGTTTGAGGTTATGTTGATTAATGTTCCAATTGATATTGATAATATTTTTTAATAATTTGTATCGTTTCAGAAACATATATCAACGACTTATTGTGATTGTCATTGTAAGGAAGTGGGAGAGAAAATTTTATAAACCATCAATAACACCAGATGAGAGAATTTTGCCCACTTGTTAATTGCTCGGATGATGAATTATTAGATTCAGTAGCTAACAAATTGTTAAATAATCATTCAAATAGATACACATTTACAAGATCGTTAGCTGAATATTGGTTGAATGAATGTAATGGTCATAATAATAATGAGAATGATGATGTTGGATATGTTGTTGGTGATAATGGGAAAAGCAATTACCAATTGGCATTGTACGTCCTAGTATTGTATTATGTAGTATAAATGAACAATTTAATGGTTGGATTGATAATTGAAATGGTCCTTCCGGGATCATTGAAGCATTTGGTGGAGGTATAATACGAACAATAATATGTGATGATCGAAAAATTGCTGATTTGATACCAGTTATTAATTCAATGTTAATATCAGCATGGAAAATTGAGACCAGTAAAAATAAAGATTTAACCATCTCTAATTGATATACCGGTAATAATAATTTTATTCAATTTAATTTGTAATTAATAACAAATATAAATTAGAATTTTCAAGGTTTACGTAAACTAATGACATGGAGAACTTGCATCAATTCTTGCTTCGAATGTATAAAATAAACATTCATTTCAAGATCTATGATACAGGATATTGCATATGTTTTCTGTTTCATTGGTTTCATTTATAAATAAAAAAGAGCGAATACTTGTTTGTTCTATTATTGTGAGGTGAATTCTATTTAATAGAATACTTCTAATGATTAATATTTTTTAGAATGATACGTGTTGACAATAAATTGCAAATAGCAGTAACCTGTTCAAAATTTTTCGCAACAGATGTATGGTTATTCGATAATACAAATATACAAGTTTATACAAATCATTAATAGATAATGATCGTGAAGAATTTTGTTCTGATATTGTGAGAATAAATTGGAATAAATATATTGATTATTATATAATGGAAATACGTAGATACATATTTAGAGAAAGCAAGATAACAAATTATATTTTATTCATTACATGAATATCCACAATTAATTAGTATTATTAGTATTTGGAATTTTTTAATACTGAGATATACACTGAGACATTCATAGTCATATAGTATACGTTTATTAATATATTTATCTAGAATGCTGTCATTTGTATAATAATAATAATCACAACATCAAAAACAATAACAACTAAATGAAATGTGAAAATTCTAATTCTTTTTTTCATACTTTTTATAAAAAAACTCTAAGGAAATGCTATGATTTTTATAATAAGAATTATTTTCAAAAAAAAAATAAGTGCTTCAAAATTTTTGAATAGAAATTGTGCTCATTTCATGTATAAATATTGACAAGATATCTACCCAATTGATTAATTAATAAAAAAATATGAATGATAAAAAAAACAAACTTATCTTACAAATATTGCGCCATCTAGTGTTGAGTTTTTGTAAATGTCTATACTCAAATTTTAAGAGATTTTGAACAAATTAAATTATGAAAACGAATAAAAAAGAATTACTCATATAGGTAAAGTACTCTGTCATTTTCAACATGTATAAATTAAGTTAATTAAATGTATTTTATAATTATTATTACTTTTATTTCTATTAATTAGAAAATCAAATATAAAAAAAAACAATAATATGAATAATTCAATTATATTAGAATTTTATAGTTCTTTTGCTTCTACGCCCGATATCAATATCATCTCTTATCATAACTCCCTCATCGTTAAGATTGAGGAAAAAGGGTGTTGGCCTCTTTTTCTCCTTCCAAACCAGTTGATGTTCTGGACTCATGGCTTATCTATTTTCTTTTTTATTCATTTATTTATTTATCAAATTTTCATTTATTTATTGATTTACTTAATTTTTTTTTAATTTCAATTTATTAATTTTTTTTCCATTCAATTGCAGTTTATTTATCAATTTTTTTTTTAATTCAATTCAAATTTATTTATTAATTAATTATTTTATTTTCAGATGATTTCAATTTATTCATTTATTTTGTTTTCGTTTCATCATTATTATTAATTTCGATCTTCTCTTTAAAGCGTGGTTGTATTTCTGTGATCATTCTTTTATTTTGTTTTTTATAAGCAGGTTCTTGTTCTCTTTCTTTATTTCTGTATCGAAGCCAATTGGCTTGTTTCTCTTTATTCACTTGATTGACGGAGCTGAATATTTCTTGTATATCGTTAATATAATTACCAATTTTATAAGCTTTTTTTCGGGTTGATCAATTTTGATTATTCTCAAAGTCTCTAAGATTGTAGAGTGTGCTCTTTCAATTGGTAAATTAGAATTTTAATTATTTGGTGTAATGAAGTGTAACTGAATATTGTATTCTTCTACTAAATCTTCAATTGCTGTTGATATAAATTCTTTTGCATTATCTGTTGTTATTTTCTGAGGAATGCCAAATTTAGAGAAATATTCTATTGATGATCTTCTTATGGTAATTTCATTTCTATCTTCTAATTCTTGTAATGTCAAATGTTTTGTAAAACTATCAATTGTCGATAAATATTAATTTCGAGGTGTTATCGATAGAATGTCCATGTGAAGGTGTTGAAATGGTCGATTACCAAGTGGTGTTGGTTTAAATATTATTTTATATGATCGTCTATCGTACTTAGCTTGGTTACAGGTTTCACAATTTCTTATATATCTACCGTATATTGAATCGAAATTGAAAAGATCAGCAAGAGCACAAACACGGTTCAAGAAATTTCTTACTTTTGATGAATTGAATAATTGTTTGATTGAATTATTTGGTGATCGTCGAGATTCTTTACAAATTTTGGAAGAATTGAGTACGATTAAACAATCTAAAACTCAATCAGTGCAAAATTATTTTAATAGAATCAAAGTATTACAAACACAAGCATTCAATACAATTTCACTCAATGGAGCTACTGAAGCACCTGGTAGAGTTGCTATGTTGAGTGAAATATCTTTACAGAGTTTTATAACTCATTCTAATGATGGGATGTGTAGTGCTCGGAATTATAAAAATTCAAATCATTCAAAGATATTAGAAAAATAATGCCATCATTGTAAAAAAATGGGACATTTAACAAAAGATTGTTATTCTAATAGAAATATATAATCAAAAATTGCAAACTTTAATCAGAAAAAAATGAAATCATGTTCTATTTGTAAAAAAAATAATCAAGCAGAACAAAATTGTTTTTTCAAAAATTCAGAGTCATTTGAAAAAAATGGACTCGCTAAATTTTGTAATCATTGAAAAAAAAAATGAACATGAGATATCGAATTGTTTCAAAAGATCATCATATAATCAAAATAATTATATAAATGAAGAGTCTTCGAATTTTGTACTATTTACAGCTAGTGTTAAGTACTGAATATAAATAAACAAGATATCTCAATTATTCAAGAAGATAATTATGACTATAAAGTACTACGGAACTTTGATGAGAAAATGAACCAACTTGAAGTTTTGATAAAAAATCAAATTGATAGTAATGATAATGATCAAAATTACTACGACTTTTTTGAAATCAGGACAACAATTTTGATTACTTAATTAGGACAAATGAAGAATTTTTATAGAAATTGTTGAGAGAACACTATGTTTTGAGTCTGATTCGTTCTTTAGTTTTTATCAATTTCGCAGGACCGGTTTCGGCCTTTTAGGTCATCTTCAGCTGCACCCAAATTTTATATAATTTTTTTCTTATTAATTCATGATTGTTCAACAACATATCTCTTTTATTACTTAATTTTTAAATTTTCTATGAATTATGATTTTTGAAAGTTCTCACAAATTTTACAGGTTTTTATCTCTCTTTTATAGATGTTAAGAACAGACTGAATTATTTTTATCTTTTCGAAGTATTTATCACTAAAGTAGAGTTTCTTGAAAAATTCTAGATTTTTATATTTATCAATTTGTCAAATTTTTTAAATTATTAAAAAATCAATTGATTTCAGAATTTTAACATTATAGTGAAGTAATTTTTTTTTGTAACAATTTAGAAAAAAGCAATGATGTTCAATTATCAATGAAAATTAATTTGAGATCAAAGGACAAATTGATTATTTCATATTTTGATGATGAATGATTAATTATTAGGAAAAGTGATTATAAGATGGGTAGAGGTAAGAAGGATTTTTGGAAGGTTTTTGAGTTGTGGATGTAATCAGGTTAGATAGGAGAAATGGGTGTGAAACTTATGTCTGTCTGATCATTTAATACTGTTAAGTTCCGTTGTTTTTTATAATTGTGAATTTTTAGTGCTTCTAAAAGAGGTAATTCCTTACTCTGTTCTTTTTTATGTAATATCTTTATGTTGTTATTATTATCCTTTGATTCATGTCCATGTTGAATTGGATGTTGGGAAAAATTTGAATTTTGATGTTTTCTGTGCTCGTTAATTCGGATTTTGATACTTCTTCCTGATTCACCAATATAAATAATATCACAATTATCATATTTCAGAAGGTATACACCTGGATTATCTGAAAGATCATCTTTATCTTTGTTATTATTTAGGATTTCATTTGTTTTTCTTAATCATGCAAAAAAAAATAATTCTCTACTACGAAAGATATGTCTACTTATGTATTATAATGACCAACTCAAAGATCATTCAAAAAATGAAGTCAATTGATTAATTAATTTTTATAATATTTTGTGCGTAAGAATCAGTCAATTCACCCACCTGCGGCCTTTTAAATGATTAACTATTTAAAGTGTTGAGAATTCCGTAATTTGGCTCTCATGTAGTCTATTCATAGAACCTAATTTCCAATATTTGCAATATTTGACTTATGTCTGCAATTTACAGGATAAAATTAACTTCGGAATGACAAATGTAATTATAATAACTATAGCAGTAATCTAAATTTACCGCACAAATAACTTCACTCTGACGTGACTGGCTGCTTTGGCACCGATCAAAAGCATTAGAGATGAGGTTCTATACTTAGTTATTCTATGCATTCGACATTTGACATTGATACAAGATTAGTTGAGATTCTTGGATCAATTTTAAAAATATTATCGGTTCAAATTTGAATCTGAAGAGAAATATTTGACAATGTATTTGATTGATCCATCAAATTATTGTGACTTTTTCCACCTTATATTGCAAAGATGAAAAACAGATGAATTTTTGTTTTTGAATAAAAATGGAGATCAAAAATAAGAATATATTTTGTCGTTTTCATAATGAGACATGATTTGATGTCGAAAATTTCACGTTTTATGAAGATTATCGATAAACAATGTCTTCTACTCATATTTTCCGATATTTTTGAATTTATTAATCAATTACTTCTCTATAACTGATAGAGAGAAAAAAAATGCAAATAAGCAAAACAATTAAGTGAAGAATCCATCACCCACAAGTATGTTGTTTTGCGAGATGCTCACTTATCTCATTATTTTTAGCATGCTAATTCTATAGATATGTCTTAAATAAACCAAAGATAACAAAGAAAAAAGGAAAAATATCAAGTTTTTTATCAGATTTTCGATTTTTCCACATGTTTGACTTGAAGTAAGACAATATTTATTCACAACATTCTACCTCATTATAAATTATAACTTAATATAAGTTATTATTTATGATAAGGAAAAAGAGTAAGGTCTCGGTTGACAAACTGTTTCAATTAGCCTAAAATTCTCTTCAGCTACATTGTAACATCTCATTGATTATTATTGATTGATCAATTTTTAACACAATACTTCTAGAAATTAATGAATTTTGAGATGAATCGAACATTCCAGTTTATATTGATAATCGTTAATTATAATTTTTCAGAATCAATAATTGAATGAACCAATTATGTTTAAGTCAAAGCCTGATAATTGTTTATAAATTGATTAATGAGCAAGTCAATATTTAATGGTCGTATAAATAAAATGATCCCAATTTGTGATGATTGATTTCATATTCGAAATCGTCTGTTTCTTTCGTATGACCACTAATTATTTAAAGGGAATAATAATTTTGGATTCTCATTTTATTACAAAATTTATAAGAATTAAAGGAAACCAGTTGTTAGATATCTGAGCAACAACATTGTGTCTGGGTCTACCTGATTGCTCTATTCATCTCTCTCTTTTTCAACTTCCCCTCAACACTTGTTTCACTTTCTTTCTCTTTTTCTCTTTCTCTAACTCATTACTTTCTAAAGCGAATATTAAAAATGAGGTGATTATATAATCAAAGAAGAAATTTATTTCCAAAATATACTTTGACAAGTTTTCAATATTGGACTAATTAGATGTATCTGCAAAATCAGCTTTAAGTTTTTATGTAATTTTTTTCCCAATCTCTAGTTGCCCTTGTTCAATTCGTTCCAGCTAAAGTGTAATCATCAATTAAACCATAATTTTTGCAATTTTGTTCCTTTACTTTTTTCTAGCTCTAGAACTGTTGCGGAACTTGAGCGGTTACTTCATGTATTTTCTTAGAAAGAAGGGCGTATTATTGTTAGTAGCCCTATTTGAGAAAATCGGGATTATAAGTGACAACTGTTTTGAATACTTTTGAACGACAATTTGTTTCAGAATGTTTTCATTAAAGTCTCAGCTTTGTTTTTTTACTCGTAACAATTCGAAAAGAAAATGGGTAATTGAAAAGGTTTTTGTATTTCAATTATAAACATTAATGATAAATTGATAAAGTACATTCCGCGTCAATTTAAAAGTATCTCTGAATGATACTCACATTTATTGTGCAAGCAAATCGCTGTAAACCTGTAATTGCTGCCAACGAATGTACTTTGTTCATTGATCTACCTACAAAGTTCACTATAGATGTTTATGTTAGAAAAAAACACAAGTAAAATTTCTAGATTTCTCCAATTTGCAATTTTTTTCTCATTTGTGGAAAACTATCGGAGCTATAAAATAAAGAAATTGTAGATATTCGTATTTCGCCTGAGTGTTTTTGAGGCAATGAATTTCCATTCATTTAATAATTTGATGTCAATTTTCCCAATTTGCCGAAAATCATGAAGAGGATAATGATTGCTATTGAAAATACAGTGGCCGAAACACACAGAAAAAGAAAAGATCGAGATCAGGATCGAAATCCACATTGAATAGAACATAATTTGTCTTTCACATTTAATCGAATAACTAAGTGGGTAGAATAAAGAGCAGGAAAATGATAATGGAATTGAAATAATAAACAAAGAAATTCTCCACAATAAACATTACTATTATTAACTAAGGAAGGTGATTCAATTCATTCGCCCCCGTTAAAATAATAAAAACTCCATTTCACCATGAAATGCATTCAAAAGCCCGTTTCTATCGATTGATCCCAAAAACTCCACAAATGACAAATAAATAAATGAAAAATAAATTAAAGTGAACAAAATTTTTGCGAAAATATTTCTATATTTCCGGTATAACAGTAATGCAATTACCTGAATTGTTTCAAATCAAATGTTTATTTATTGTATAATTTATGGCATATTTTATATTATATTTTTTTCACTCGAAAAAGAATCTTTCTTTCTTGCTATAATTGTTTTACTATTGATAATTTACTGAGCCAATTTTCCATTTGACTATTTTCATTTTCAATTGATCACAAAAAAGATGCATAGTGAATTATTGACCGTATTTATTCCTGTTATTTATTCCAATTTTTGGTCGGATGTAGCAAGATCTGATAGGTTTTCAAGAATTTACATCTCATTTCGGTAATTTTGATATGGAGTGTATTATTTTACACATCAATATATTATTTTTTTACAACATCAACTTAACTCAACTCATCAAGAGTAATCTATTGAAATTAATGTTTCTCCTACATTCACTTCTGTTTGTTATCAAATGGGGCATTAAATTACTCTTTTTTTATGTTGTAACTAATTTTTTGCAAGCATTAAATAGTCGAAGTACAAACAGGGTCCTACATTAACCACTCAGGATATTGAACAGAAACAGGGTCCCACTATCTAGGAAGCCACATTTTGAGCAGCTGGTGACATATTTTCTCGATGCTCCGGGAAGTACCGGCAAAACTTTTTTTATCAATCTATTATTGGCAAAAATACAAGCAGACAATAAAATCGCTGTAGCAATTGCATAGTCAGACATTGCTGCCATATAACTACCTAGAGAAAAAACAGCACAATTAAATAGAAAACCCAGGGTACGATATATCAAAAGATAGTTACAAAGTCAAAGTTTCACAAGATTGTGTAATTGTTGTTTGTGTAACGTGGACTTTCATCTGGTCCAAGATAGCGATTCCGCTGCCACCAGTCTGTTGTAAGGAATTAAAAAAAAAGGAATAATTGAAGAGATCAATTTGTGCTATTTAAAATAAATTAAGTAATCCTTGTATCTCAAGAACAAATGACGGTAGAAAATTGAGAAAATTTCAGATGATAGAATTTGAACACTTCTAACTTTGTGCCAAATTTCAATAAGCTGTGCTAAACTGTTCTGAAAATATTCAAGTGTACCCATACTTTTTAGCGACCTTATATACTCTATCAATAGATATAAATACTCAAAATTTAAAAAATACAAAATAATTACGAATAATTGAAAAAGTAATCAATTTTAGAACAAATTAAAACTGTCACTATTAGTGATGATTAAAATTGAGGCTCAACTAGAGATGGGTGGGTCATCGATACCAATAGTCTTATTCTTATCATCAATTTTTCTCTATTTTAAGCTTGTTTGAATCAATCTCTCTCTCTCTCTCGTTTGGGGACATTTGCTTTAATTCAGTGTTTATTTTATATTTTCTATATCTATAATAAGTTTTGAGTTTCAAGCCAGAAATAATTGACCATGGAGAAACAGAATCATAATTATGATTATGATTATTTTATTTTATGATTCTATTTGATTAGCGTACATTATTTAATATTATTCTAGTTGTTGGATTTCATTGTCCCAATTTCTAATTTCCTCGATAAAAACAACTAGAACTTCAATTTGATGTCATTTGTTCTATTGATGTCATAATATAAATTATTCTCGTCATTCAAATAGTTAAATAAGAAACTGAATAGTTTAAGGACTGCTCAATTGTGGAATTAAATTCATTATTGATGAAATGAGTAAATAAAACTTGATCGATCTTAATTACTTATACATTTTTTTGGTTCAATTTTCTATTCAAAAGATCTTTAGGTCAATGTGTGATTATTATAAAGATAACGATAATAACAAAAGGAAAGAAAATAAGGACTGAAGTTAACCCTAAAAAGAGGTTTCTCGAAGATATCATCAAAACGGTTTTATAAAATTTCTGAATTACCTTCAGAAGTGGAGGTGTAATTGATTACAAATATACAAGTCCTAAAGTCTTATTTATTTCAAAATACAAAAATTCTAATTATTTTATTATCAATAATTATTCTGAAAATTAGACAAAAACAAAACTGTGAATAACTTGTAAATATTGTGAGTATTCTTCGGATCTCTACTTGGCTATTCTCTCTTTCTCTTCTACCGTTCATCTCACTTTCTATTGCAAAGATGGAAAAAGAGCTGAATATATTTTGCCAATTTTATAATGAGACTTGATTTGATCTCGAAAATTGCATGTTATTAATTATCAGTGCCTTCTATTTAAATTTTCTTTCGAGTAAATTTGCAGGTACTTTGGAGCTGATTTATTATTAATAATTCATAATAATTGACAGAGGAGAGATATACTTTAAAATCTCAAGAAAAATATGTCATCAAACAATAGATCAAAAAAAGGCAAGCCGCTCGACAATGGTCCTTTTTTGTCAGGTAGAGAAAGGGACCATTGCATAGATGATCGAACGGCTGGCCTTTTTTTGATTTATTGTTTTATGATATTCAGGCTTGCGATTTAGTCCCATTGTGGAAATGATTTACAACTTGAGTCAAAATTTCTATTTGAGATGTTAAAGTATACATATAACGAGAGAAAAAAAATGCAAATAAATAAAACAGTGAAGTGGAGAATTCATCAAGATTGTTGTTGTATTATACGATGTTCACTTTTTTCTTTATTTTCAGCATGTTTATTCCATAGATGTGTCATGAAAAACAAAAGATAACAATGAAAAGAACAGAAGAGAGCATGTAGCAATTTCTTCATCATTTCAATTTTTGTTTTGTTGTATTGAAGAATCTCATCGATCATTATTGATTGATCAATTCTTAATACACTACATACTCCTAGAAATTAAGAAAACTATGACCGAACAATAATTAGATTGTGAAATTGAAAAAAATTAGTGTCATTTTGAAATTCAATTCGACATTTGACATTTCAACTGTCAAATTATTTCCATTTTCTGAATGATTATTCGGATTTTTATTATTTAGGAAATGAATCGAACATCACAATTTGAACTGATATATGTCAATTGTTAATTATAATTTGTCAGAATCAATAACTGAATGAACCAATTCAACCAATTGATTTTTTGTCGAAGCCTGATAATTATTTGTCGATAAATTGAACAGTAGCATGTCAATATTTAATGATCATATAAACAAAATGATCTCAATTTGTGATGATTGATTCCATACAAGAAATCGCCCCTTTCTTACGTAGGACCACTAATTATTTTAACAAGAAAGAACAATTTTGGATTCTAATTTTATTGTATCTTTGTACAGATGTACTTATAAATTGAAGAAAATCAGGTGCTAGACATCTTAGCAATGAGTGATAAATTTTTTCCCAAATACTCTTTGATTTGTATTCAGTCTTCGACTCATTATATTTGCAAATGATCTGCAATATCAGCCTTTGAGTTTTTATTTAAGTTTTCTTCCAATCTCTAGTTGCCCTTGTTCAATTCGTTCCAGCTAAAGTGAAATTAGAACATAATTTTGCAATTTTGCTTCTGTACTTTTTTCTAGTTTTAAAATAGTCGTGAAACTTTAACGGTCCCTTCGTGTGTATTCTTAGAAAGATGGGCGCATTATTGTTGATATTTCACGGAGGCCAAATATCTCAGGGCGGCCCTGTCTATAACACCTAACGATTGATTGATTTGTTAGGATGCTTCTCCAGCTATTTAAAAAAATTGGGATAATTGATAACTATTTTGAGTGTCACTTGAATGAATGAAAATTTTGCTTTAGAATGTTCGCACAGAACTCGGATTTGATTGTTTTTCACTCGTAAAAATTAAAAGTGAGAATAAGTAATTTAAGAGGTGGATAAATTGATTTATTATATCATTTATCGACAATAAACATTAATAATAAATTACATATGTCGTAGACTCGTTAATTTGAAAGAGTTTGAAAATAAAATCCACATTTTTCGTGAAAGCAAATGGCTGTAATTGCTGCCAAGGAATGTACATTGTTTAATTCAAATTAAACGTAAACGTAAAATAACGCATGGAATTCCCAGTTTTCTCCAATTTATAATTCATTTTTTGTTTGTGGAAAATTCAAGAAGCTGAAAAATATGAAAATTATAATTCGCCCGAGTGATTTTGAGTCAGAGAATTCTCATTCATTCGAGGAACACACTGATGCATTGATGTCAA
>JAZBGZ010001242.1:0-11029 GCA_037414795.1 Stenodera caucasica | reverse complement strand
TTTTTTTTTTTTTTTTTTTTTGTGTAGCGTTACCAGGTTTTCCACTGTGAAATATAGCTTTAATCTCTGGAAAAATGCGAAAAGTAGCCCCTATTCTGTATATAAAGACACGTAGACATTAAACAACCGGAATATATATACGAATCGTTTCGCCTTAGATGAATGTAAATTGAGCTACGAACTATCTTTTTTTTTTTGTTTCGCTTGTTTTATTCAGAATATCCTCTGAAACAATATTTCGTTTAATCCGTATAGAGATAAAAATGTTCAAGTTATAAGATTAAAATCATGAAAAATTGCGCCTGAAAGGTGTTTGCGGTAATAATGAAACTAAACAGAAACTAGAATAAAATTCTACTTGAATTGGGGGTAGATTATTGAAAGTTCAGGTGATAAATTGATTTTTGATGTGATTATATAAAAATTTTGGAAAATTTCGATTTTATATTGTGTTCCTTTCAGCCACCCTGTATTCAGTTTTATTCCATTGAGCCTGTTCTGTTGAAAAACCGTCTGAAAACTACGTTTTCAGAACGGCCATTGGTACAACATCAATGTATTTTTAAAGCTCCACATACACAGATCTCTCACATAACCAGCTTTTTCCATTTCTATCTCTGTTACACTACATCCGTTAAACAAGGGGGGAAAAAAAGAGAGCCCAACAACATTGTTCCAGGGGTAGGACCGCCTCTCGATTGTCGCTATTGGTTGGAAAAAGTCGACTGTACAGACATATCATTAAGATGACTACTTGGAAATTTTGCGCGCACTCGAATTTCAACCGCGTACATAAATCAGGGGCGGATGTGAGGCTGTAGGTGGCAATATGCTAGGAGAATGGGGGATGTTACGCCACAAAGGGATGAGTAAAGCGATAGATACCATTAATATTAAATGATAATGATAATGGTTGTTATATTAGATACTAGTCTTTGATTACCAATAGTTGAATTATTTTGAAAAATACAATTTCGCCCAAATTTATCATCAACCCCCTCTTTTTTTTTTTAATTCACATACATCTCGACTGTTAAACGTCTAGTTCTACTTACAAGGATATTTTTCTTTTTAATTGTACTCTTCAAGAGTGAATGATCACCGATCACGTTTCTATACATACACACATATGTTTGATTTACATTGCGGCTACTGGTTTAGACTTCAATTTTTTTTATACACACACACACAACAATTTTAAGGGTAGCGAAAAAAACAGTGGTGGTGTATATATTGATAAAAAAAAATATTGGAGTAGTTCCACAATATCTCTTGTCGATAATTGACGTTTCACTTTCTCCGGGGCGTTTCGGATGCATGGATTAATTGTGCGCAATTAATTGATTTCCAAACAATGGATTACATAAAAACAGACCTCGTTTTTATCATTTTTTGCTATCTTTAAATATAAAGGAGGCACAATTTATGATGATTTTCGAATTTATTTGCGTTGTTGTTGTAGTATTGTTTTTTTTGGGCGTTTTTCAATTGTACGATTTTCTCGACAAAGCTTTCTCGATTTGATTGAGTGATTATCGAAATTCACGCAAACAGTTGAAATGTCTTCAAATTGATCGTAATTCGCCTATTCGATTTCGATCGCATTTTGTATAGAGGAAAAAATTATTAGAAATAAATCATAGATTTAATAACAATAAATTTTCAATTATTCAGAAGACTTCTAACTGACGTTAAAGTAAAAATTTGGAAATACTTTATTGAATCATTTAAACGAGACTGGACGATTAAAATATAGATAAAGTTTTCCAGCTACTATATGGTTTTTCCATGTACAATTTCCATCAGATGTCTATTAAAATGTTGTTCAACTGTCCATGCACATAATAAATAATTCATTAAAAATATCAAATTGTTGTCTTTAATATCAAAAAATGAAAAAGCTCTAAATTTCATTATATTCGTTAGAAATTTTATTAAAAATCCCACAATTATTAGAAAATATGATATTTTCCGACTTTATTTCCCGGTGATAAAGCCTTTTTGTCATTTTATTCAACATGAAACAGATTGATATCAGAGACAGGAACTTGTAAATCTAACCAATGTGGTTATGTTACTGTAGACCTTCATTGTAATGCAATATAGTTCGAATATCGACTTAAAATAAATTCCATTGCAATATATTTGTATGCACGAACAACAACAACAACAACAAACAACAACAACAACAACAACAGTATAGAGAATTGCATTTCGCCTCCGGTAGATCGGTGGACATATTTTTTGCTTTGTTCAAGCTTACGGCAATAAATAATGGAACCCTTTAACAAAGTGCACCCACCAAATCCACCTACCCACCCTTTTGGGCCGGAACAACATAACAACAGAGATGCAACTACTCTCAACTGTATTCCCCCTTTTAATCCAAACTATTACTTCAAACTGCAAGGCGCGGATTCAGCCTCAATTAAATAGTCTTCAGATTTTATTTTATTCGAAACTGTTACAATAACAATCGATACAATTATACCTATGGTCAATTGGGAATTCTCGATCAAAGGTGGAAAATGAAATATTTGGTGGAGTTTTCTGTTCATTGGACATTTCAAGCTCATTTTCGATATGTCAATGGCCAATGTGAAAGATGAGCGGGTCAATAAACCACGAATTCACCACTCTTTTTTAATTAATCGACCGGATACGATGAGTATTGTCAAATTGGGGTCTGGACAAAGATCGAACAATATGGGGAAAAACTGATCAATTATATTCGACACCAATTTTTTTGTTTTTTATTATTTTCATCATCATCATCATCATCATCATCATCATCATCATCATTATTATTATTATTATTATCGTAAAATTGTATTAACTGCAATCAATTGGCCATGAATTTATTCAATGTTATTTATCGAATTGAGTTAAGTCGATTTTTGTTCAAATTCTCCATTCAATAATTAATTTATTTGATGCGATATTTTGGAGGATGAAATAAAAACTGGTCGACAAAAACTGATGAAAGTATAAATGTTGATGTATATGTCGTCAGTTGTTTCACAGTTAGGGGCTCCTTTGAAATTGCTAGGCATCTAATTAATGAAAACCGGAGAGTTGCTTTTTATATATAATGTGAAAGAGAGATAGACTCTTGTTTGAACACTACTTTATTTGATATAAGAAGCCCAAAACGGTCACAATATACCAGATAAACAGAGATTTTCAGCTTCAGTCGACGTATATATCCGAATTTTTGTGTAATTCTCTAAATTAATATTATTTTATTAATAGCGTTACGCTACGATGAATTTGTTTAATTAACATTCATGCAAAAAAAAACGATAATTCCCAAATAATAATTGCTCAAATATGTTGAATTCCTTTGTTTATGCATAAATATTAATCAAGTTATTCGAAATTTTTTCAATTTTCGGTTAATTAAGGTAAATTGAATTGAGGTTCGTAACTTGATCTACTATTGGTATCTCCAATATCTTGAACGTTATATTAATCGATAAGTGGCGCTTTTTTCTCACAATAATTTGGTCGAATTGTTTGATTTATAGAAAAATATCATTGTTCAAAATTCAATTATTTTACAGAGCTTTGAATATGTAGCGAGCTTTCAGATTTTCGGCAAAATCGAATTTAATTAAAATCAAATCTCATGTCTCTTAGTGACCTATTTAGAATTATTTCAATCTAGAATTGATAGTCTTCGAATAACATTTTAATTACAACCAATAATTATCTTTTATTATGATTTTCATCGATCACATTTTTGCAGGATTATGATTATCATTTATTGTCTTCGAATAAAATTTCGTTAGAATTGTAGTAGAAATATTCAAAAATAAAAATTTGGGAAAATTGCATTGTTAATTCGATATTAATTTATAAAAGCTCAGGACTGATCCAAATGAAGCGCCCTCTTCCTGCATACTTTCTGCAAAATTTGTACAGCCATTTACCGATAGGTGTCGCCACTAAGATGCACTATTAAAAATAGTTTCATCGTATTAATAACAATCAAAACAGTAAAAGCATAAAAGTTTTTCAAAAAAAAAGCTCATTGATCTGGTAACAATGGAAATGTTGCAACCACATTAACAATATTTGTAGATCAAAAGCTCATTTTTCATAAGCAATTTAATAAGCATGGAAGGCGCATTGGATGATTAATGGAGTGACTTAAATTGGAGTAAGGAGCATTGAAATAGAATAATTAGTTTTTCAATTTTTATTGTAAACTATTTAATATTTTATTTTTTGGGGAAGTTTGGATTTCATTTAGTTCATGTTATTGTACTGTTCAGGAAAACGTGAGGAAATTGCAGGAAATCAAGCAAAACACAGTAAGCGAGAATTATTACTTTATTATTTGCATTATTTTATTGATAAAACAAAAACATTTTGTTATAAAGCAGGTTCTACAAAGCATAGCTTGATTTTATCCACATACTAATGTTACTAATCTTATTACTACTATTATTTTGCTACTACTATTGTCGCTAAATTAGAGAAAATTACTGTTCTAAAAGCTCTTTTGACAGTATTTCAGGAGGGATTTCTAAGAAAGCATGCTTTAATTAGTGAAGTGCGTCTACTCTAGAGTTGCATTTTTGTTTTTTTTTTTCGAATATTTTTTTAATTTTGTTTTTTTTCCAAGTCATAGTTCTAAGATGGCGTCATTGTCGCTTAATCGATCTTAGATAGAGCGTTAGAAATTCATATACATATAGTTAAGGATTCGTAGTTGATGGAGTTTATTGGAAATTTTCAATGCGCTTGCGTTATTGAAGTTTCTCTAACGATCCGCGCATCCTGGAGGGCGCCACTGCGCAAGATTTCAAGAAAAATGCACTCTGTCGCATCAGTACAGTACCGTAATAAGTTTCATCATCTTAATCCTGCAGGATAGTGATTGTCCTGTAAAACAAATATTCTATCTTTATCTTTGTTTTGTTTTGTTTCATTACCATTATATTTTTTTTTGTTTTTTATTATATAGCGTCGGTTTTTAGGTATCTTTTCGTAAATTACCATCAACATGTCGGCCTTTCAATTAAGAAGCTTTATTATTTTTAATTTTTTCCGCTTTTTTTTTTTTGTATTTTATGATCGCCTTTTGTGCTACATTTTTTATTGTTTACTATTGTTCATTATGTTTTTTCATAAAATTTCCATTTCACGTCCATTATTTTTGTAGGCGGAATGAATGAGAATAAAGAAATTAGCCCTATACAAGAAATAAATAAATAATTACTCGGTTCTTTTTAATTTACCACTTCTAATTCTATTTCTCCTTGAGGGTGGTTATTTTTTTGTGCATCAATAAATCCTTCCGAATTTAATTATGCCCCTAGCTATAAACAACGTCATTCGTCCGTCATTAATAATCGAAATGAATGTATTTCTTAACCCTTATGTAACTGAGCGTGGAGTGTACACCACCACCATTGCCGCTATGATCATCATCATCATCATCAAGTGAAACTTTTGTATGAAAAGGATGGTGCGATAAGTTGAGATCTAGACTGTACACCTCTATGTATATGAACTTTCGAGCAAGTTGAGGGACGTGTTTCCGTATTATACATATATTTCACTGCTGACTATACCACCCTTTGCTTGATCTATTCAAAGGGTTGGGTGACGTGAGGGGAAATAGTAAAATCGGTAATGTCTATCTCGTTCTCTCTTTCTCTCTATGTGGAACTTGTAAATGCAAACTAAGCAGCAGAAGGTGAGGTTTTTGAGGGGGGAAGGGTAGCGGTTGGTAATGATCAAAAGGGTCCACGAAAATCGCCCTTATCATCCTTAGATAAGATAGATTATACCTTTGAGAAGGGGTATAGAATAACAAATTTGTACTTGGAGAATTGTACGAAAATTTCCATTAAAACTAGGGTGTTTCTTTCGTAGTTCTTTAGCTTGAAAAATGAATTCCGACTGGTTAATAAAATAATAACAGGATAAATTAAAAGAATTGGAAGGATATAACTGGGAACTTGTAAAAATAAACATCGTCCTCTCGGTCTGTATATAAAAGGGGCCCAATTATCTGTAATTGTTTGTAGTGGGTTTTGAGTCTACAATGGCGATTGTCTTCGACTAACAAAGGATCGCAGATATCCTTGAATAATTAATTACTCTCATTTTTCAGGACTCAATACTCGGAGCTACAACTGAATATACAGTTGAAATGACTAGTTTTAATTTTCATATTTTTCAATCAGGGATTATTAATTTCCACTAGTGAGTTTTGAGATTTTTGAAAACTTACAAAAAATATTTTTTATAACCTGTTGGTTTTAACCGATTAAGCCACAACAAAATTTCACAATTACCAAAGCGAAACCGCGCAAAATAAAAACGTTAACGACGAAAGCTCCGAACTTTCAGTGATTTTGTGAAATTTCCAAGACTGTTCGAATGGAGTATGATTTTTGTTGAAAAAAAATTTTGTTTGTATTTCGATAAATCGGACAAAGTTTCAATAATGTAATGGCGTTGATATTAGTCGGCAGTCCGATATGTCGGTTCTCCTCGTGTCGGTTAGGGTCAAGTCATAGTATCCGGACACGTTTATAGAGTGTAGTGAAGAGGGTGTACGGAGGTATTGGACCGAGTACGGGGCGAGAGCCTAAGACCACAACCCACCCTTGTCCTTTCCTCGACCCTACCCTTAGAACATTTGCCATCGTACTATATCCCCCTTCTTTCCAACCACCTGCCACCCTCTCAGCTCGTGATCAATACAGCTAGCTAGCTCCTGCAAGATTTTTAGCTTAGCTTGGCCGGGATCTACCACTACAAGCAAAACCACTCCTTAATGCCACCCTCAAAGGAAACGGGCGATTTGCGACCGTATCCAACAACTCTATAAAGTTGTTCTTTGTTTAGATTGAAACGAATCGGGTTATTTTCAAGATTTTTCGTAGTGAAGCTCGCTCGCCGCCAGCCACACAGCAAAAATCCACACAACATAAAGAAAAAATTAAAATACCCCATAATTTGTAAATTGTTTCAATTATCTGATTTCAATACGAAATTCGAAGTTCGTGTCCTGAATACCCACTTCCATACTACAAATCATTCATCTACGAAAAAACAAAAATAAAGCATAGAGCTTTCAATGATTGATCTTGACTTTTTCCACATCAATATACAATCTACCGATTAGGTGACAAAAGCTCGAAGGGGAAAGCTCTAATAAAAAAAAGTACACAAAAGTTGTGGGTTTTAGGTTAGATAGAGCGTATATACCGTTGGTAGAAAAAAAATCAGTTATCTATGTATTTGTGTATTGTGATTATACATATACGTGTATATCTGTAGCAGTAGTATCGGGAATATGGCCACTGAACGGACACCGCAGCTTTAAAAAGCAGGCCACTTTTGCCTCACCACCTATATCGTGGTCATTTTTCACATGCGCCACCGAAACAGCTTGCGGAATACGCTTATTTAAAAAGCGATATCATCTTTAAGCCATTTAACACGTTCAAATACTGGGATATTGCTTGAATTTTTCTTGTTGAATATCCAACAACAACAACAACGCAAATAAAAATTATCGCATCATCAACAAAGAAATTCCATTAATTGTAATTATATTATTTTAAATTTAATTTGAACATAAATTGTGTGGTTTTTAGTCAGCTATGGAGTGTTCTACAAATTATTTGAAGTTTGCACGGTAATTTGAAAACCCTTCCGAAATTCGAAATGGCGACCACCACCCATCTAACTATAAATTACCAACTTTGTAAAAGCTTGCCTCTATTCAGGACTTTGTATACATATAGAGAAGTTACGTTAGAATACAAGCATTAATGTAAGTATGTGTGGTGGATATGTGTGTGTGTGTGTTTATACGTTATTAGAATATTGCGGTTGTGCCTGCTGTATTGTATTACTTCGAGTTTCTAGTTTCCGAATAGGCCAAGCTAAATTTATACATAATAGATTAGAAAACCGCCAGTTATTCCTTTTTCTATCCCTACCGATTTTAATGAATCTCGGAAATTTCAGAATTTTCAATTTCGAAAGTTGTGTGTTAGAAAATTGAGCCGTTTATCCTTCTGATATTTGTCTTTAAATCTACTGAATCTGCAGACAAATAGATGGAAAAAAATTGTCCGTCTTTGTCGTACTTGAAGTGATCGTTCGCGACTTGTATTAGTCAAACAGAGAGGCGATCTGCATCCGATAAAACTGATACATTAGCCAAGTTGCCGAATTTACATTATTAATGCCGGTCCGTCTGCAAAAACGATTGAATAATTCGCCTTTTCAATAATGCAGTTTATCGCTGTATATGACTGCAATATATAAACGATATATGTATAAACGGCCCTTTTTATACCGCGTTTTCCAGTTAGCCCATGAAAATCCAACAGATTTAATATTGTTCCATCATTTGCCA
This sequence comes from Stenodera caucasica, assembly GCA_037414795.1. NCBI lineage: Eukaryota > Metazoa > Arthropoda > Insecta > Coleoptera > Meloidae > Stenodera > Stenodera caucasica. The sequence continues at coordinate 2,637 of JAZBGZ010001242.1, read as the reverse complement.
TATATCTCTCTGTCCGCCCTCATTGCACCTGGTCAACTCTGGAAATCTCGTTCGATTTTTTCCGGTTTTTCGCATGTGTGTTGTTTTTTGTAAATTTCAACAAAGGGTGCGTTTCAACGACTATAGAAGGGCTGTTGTTTGCTGTATTTATAATATCCAGAATCATTCCATATAGTTTTTTTTATTTTCTACCACTAATATTGTTGTATTTTCAAATAGAAATAACAACAATAATGACTAGAATATAGAGGAGGGAAATGTTTTTGTTTTTGTTTTTTTGGCATGTTAATATTCAACCGAGCCTATTTCATATTTAAAAATTAAATGAAACCGACTGGAAAAGGCGCGGCCATTTGTTTAGTTTATGACCACACCAGTATCAAAATAGCGCCGCTGAATTATCTAGTGTGCGGTGCATGACGCTCAGTGATTAATTGATACCGAGGCTTTTTCGAAATTTTTCTCGTTATATAGTAGTTAGTCGTTTTTGTTTTTGTTTTTTTTTAATGTGTGCATGCGGCAGTTAGAATGGAGATTGACTAACTGCATATCTAGAATTTAAATCGCATGTCGAGACTAAGTTCGGACAAATATCCAATGTAGGCTTGATTGTATAGCTCAACAATTCACAACTATCATACCTATAGAAAAGTATCTATATTTTGATCATAGAATTGAGGCGATCGAAGGGCCCAAAATGCATTTACCGTCAATCATATAAAGGGCGATGATTTTGACCCGTAGGAAAAACGGGTGCGGGTTGATTATTCGGGCACATAACCCTTATTCAAGTTGAACTATGCATTTCAATTGTGTATGCATATAAATGCGTATAGCGAATTTTCTATATATGTCTATATATTTATGAATGTGTATATGTATTGTAGTGTGTGTATGTGTGTGCAGTTTTTGTTAGCATTTCCGCGTTCCGCAGCAATAACTCTCTGAATTGTGGGTGAATTAAAGTTGTATCCTTCGATCCAGCAAAATTTTTATTACCGACAAAGTTGACTAGATTTTTATTTACAATATAAAACAAAATCATAATAATTATATGTTGATTGGTTGTAATTTTCTTTGGGTGAAAGGACCTCAATCAAAGCCGCGGACAAGTCAACTCATTAGGATTGTATTCAGTTGGAGTCCTTTAATTAGGGGTTTGGCGCCATCGGGAGAAGAAAAAACAAAAAAAAAAAAAACACCTACCCCCGATCTCTCAGTACTGTCAAATTATTGCGGAATAGTTGAATTTACGTTACGCACATTAATTTACGTCAAAGTACACATATTTTTCAGTGACGCTGGAGCTTTGAGAGATAGTTTTAATATGTATATGTGTGTGTGTGTATTTTATTGTGTATATAAAATGTATGTGTGCGTTTATACATGTACGGACTCAGTTCTCGCCCTCGATGAAAAACGTGCTTTAGGTCTATTTAAATAGAAAAATGCATTGGTTTAGATGTGGCATTGTAAGCGATTCTGTTCCTTCTGTTGTCGTTGAACATAGAGAGCTCGTAATTTTTACACATTTTCTATTATGGTCGACCCTAAAAACACACCAATAGAGTCGAATTTTCAACTAGTTAGATATTGTATGATAGCCTTAAATGGTTTTCCAGTTTGGATTTTGTATTCCTGGAGCCATTTTGCTCCATACCAGGATCGATCCAGGGATTGGGGAGGGGTCTGAATTCCGCGCATGCTATTTTATCTCTTTTTGTCTTGGTATATATGCCGTCTCGCTTCTATTACGTTCGCACCCTTATTTCCTAGCGTCGTACCCTTTTATTGTGCGCCGATTGCCTCTCCACCACCTCTACCGATTGTTTCTACCGCACTAACAAACCTTTCGGAAGTCCAGAGAAACTAACAGACAACAAATGAATATCGCCGATCCATTTGATGAAATTCACTAAATAAATTCTTGGAACAAAAAACAAAAACCAATCTCTATCTCAAATCTCTAATCTAAACCCATCATTAATATTCAGCAAATTCTAAATTATTTCATCGTCTAGATCGAATTATCTAGAGAAATACCGCTAAATTGCATTCTATTTGAAATAAGTTGTGTAAATTCAAATAGTTTCAGTTAATTTAAAAGCACTTAACGCCATTTTTTCCCTTTTCAACTTAAAACAGGCTCAATTAAACTGTCCCAAAAACAACCCACCAACCCGGTTATAGAAGTCTAATCCTCATCAACTCAACATTCTTTCTATATAGAACAATTTGAGGGCCTCGGTCTCATCCCCTTTATCACAATTCAACCCTTGTAGAGCACGTGCAAATTTAACAGAATTAATTTTCTTAATTCGCAAATTCCCAAACAAAAAACATTTATTTATTGTATGTATGTGTATAAGAGGGGGTTTAGGTTGGTGGAATAGACATGTAGAGATGGACAACAGAGTTGGATTTCAGTATAAACGGGGGTATGACAGGGAAAATTCAAGTATTTTTACATAAACACGACAAATTCTATTTCATTTGCATATGGTCAGTTAGTAATGAAACTTTAGAGTGTATTTCTCTCTTTGTTCATCTTTATTAGATATCTATAGGAAAAGTATGAACTATATATATGTATTACGGCCATAATGTCGACAAAGACACGAATTTTAAAGGACAAGG
>JAZBGZ010001240.1:7950-20015 GCA_037414795.1 Stenodera caucasica | reverse complement strand
TGAAGTAGCAGCTTTTGCCCAATTCGGTTCTGATTTAGATGCTGCTACACAACAATTATTAAATAGAGGTGTTCGTTTAACTGAATTATTAAAACAAGGTCAATATGTACCAATGGCTATTGAAGAACAAGTTTCTATTATTTATTGCGGTGTTAGAGGACATTTAGATAAATTGGATCCATCTAAAATTACCGCTTTCGAAACAGCTTTCTCTCAACACATCAAGTAATTATTTCTAATTCTAATAATTATTCAATATTAATTAATATGAATTTTAGGACTAAACATCAAAATATCTTGGATAGCATTGCTAAAGAGGGTAAGATTACAGACAGTACTGATGCTGAGTTGAAAAAAGTTGTAACAGACTTCATCGCAACATTTTCAACGTAAATAAAATAATTTTTACTTTTAATTTCGGTTAATAGATTATTTATTAACTGAATAATGTTTACAGACAACAACTAGTATAGATTCATAGTTTTTTTTTTTGGCAACGTTGTTGTAATATATACAAGAGGAAAAGTATTTTAAAGTTATATTTCACCATCTTCGCATTTTTGTTTTGTTTTACTACAATTTATCAGTGGAAATAAAGAAATGAATCTAATTTGAGTCTATTTTGTTGGATCCTTTTATTTAATAGTTTACTTTCGAAATGGATTCGTTTTCTTTAATTATTTTGAGGCGTCGTTTCGCGAATTTTCACTGGTTATTATTTCATTTTAATGAGGGCAAAGTCGTCATAAATATGAACAGCGTTCGATGAAGTCGTAAATTCGAGATGCTCGACTGCTTACCATATGATAAGAATTATTCGTTATAAAAGTATTTTATTCATCTTATAGCACGTAATACAATAGAGGTTTTTCTTATTTTTAACATTCACATTTAATAGCGGAAATTTTTATCTTTTTCTTTTTATTTTTAGAAGTCGTTGACAAAAATATTGGATTGTGACGATGAATGAATTGGGAAAAATTCCCATGGCCTAATTTCTGCAAGATTACGAATCAGTTTGGGAACATATCTCAAGTACAATAATAAATCCAATTTTGTTGCCCAATTGATCCGTCACAGAACAAATATCTGAAATTATGAAGCTATCAATAGATATTGACTCAAGTTCAGTCTCTATCCCGTGTCCCATACGAGTTGCCCCATTTACCTATTTACGATATCTTAGCCCACACTGATGTGGAGATCTGGAACAATCGTCCCCTGTCATAAACAAATTAAATCAACAACAATCTGAATAAGTATCAAAAAATAATATATCCACACACACGCAGTTAAATTAGTCTAATTTTATAAATAGCCAAATTTGCGCCCCTCTTCATTTCGTCGTAGTGTTATGGCGTTTTAAAATCCCGGATCGTGCAATTTTAACTTTCAGTCCAGTTCACAACACCATAGAAGACGCCGATCGACCCCATTAACATCTCCATTATCATCGAATAACCCTTGAAACTCAACTGAATTTGTTCATTGAAGAGAAACCGTATAAAAAACAAAAAAAAAATGGTGTACACATCAGATTTCTACACAACGCGGAGACCCTACAGGTCTACGCCGACATATTCCACGTACACAACATCGGTGAGTTTGATAACAAAAAAAAAATTTAATCAAAGAAAATTCTAATTTGGACGTGTTTGGAATGTTTGAATTCTATCGGATTATGTTTCAAACTATAAACACATCCAAATTTAGATGGCGGAGACGCCACTGACGCGATCGCGCAAACTACAGCTTTATTACCAATTTTTTGCCGAATTATCAAACGAGAAAAACAAATCAAGCTCTAGACTAGTTTTTCATCGTATCTATTATTTTCCACAACGGTTAGGGGCCGGATTTTCTTTCGTATCGGCAAGACGGATCGAACCAATTTATGTTTAATTTGATCAAAACTTGGTTAATTTCGCCTAATTGTCGTGCACGTTGAGGAATAAATAGATTGTTGCTAGTCGGGGGAATTTTGGAAAATTATTGGAAATTGGCACTATTCCAATTAGCTAATATTAAATTTTATTTGAATACTTTTTCGAGAATATGATTATTGTTTACAATTTACAAATTTTATACAAAAATACACCAAGTTGGAGCGAATGCCAAGAATTTTTGGTATTGCCAAATTTCCAAAACACACCCACAACTCAACGTTTGGAATAATTTCTTGTTGACGTATTCGCTTCTGGTTCGATCAAGTCTGACGATTGTCCAGGGATGAATGGCACTTCACCTCTCTAACAACTGTTCAATTGGCCCTATTCCAGAAACGCGAGATTCCATGGGAGAAAGTGCCGTTCGTCCCTAGGCCCAGTCTGGTGCCGGATCCGGTCACCGCCTTCGGAAGAAAGAAACCGGCGCACGTGATCGAGGCGCGCCACCAGGCCCAAATCGAACACCATAAAAGCATTTTATCGCCACAAGAACGGGCCAAGATCCAGCCGAAATTCCTGTTGGAGCCGTTGAAGCCGTACAAATCGGCGCGCGATTCAACCAGAGAGAAAGTCCTGAATTCGCTACGTAAACAGGACGGGGCCGTTGCGTATTCGGATTCGATCGACACGATATTGCCGCGATTGCACAAAGTCGCCGAAAATCCAAATTTGCCGTACAAACGACGAATTGTCGCCTTGTCCGATATGCCGCCAATTTATTAAAACGAAAATTCGCATTTTTAGCAAATAGTGCTCGAAATTGAAAATTGCAGCTAGAGCTTAATTGTTTCTTTCTATTTATTTTTGATATTTTAGTTGTAGTGGAATAAATATCGATCGCTTCACAATAAATCTTTTAATAATCAATAGAAATTTAGTTTTCTTAACCAACAACCTGATGTATTATAGAATATTTGTGTTTGTTTGTCGATTTGCATGTTGAACTACAGGAAGAACACTCTCGGATATTAATCGCCCCAACCTTTATCCCCACATAAATACAACATTTAGACCTAAGTTGAACGCTACCTTGAAAATTCTCTGTTATTTGTAAATCAATGTGAATAATCGAACTTATATTGTCCACTTTGATTTTTAGCATTTTTGTAATTCTAAGGTGTTCCCGAATGATCAATCATTCGGGTATACTTTAACATCTCAAATGGAAATTTTGACTTCAGTTGTAAATCATCAATAAATCGAAAAAAGGCCATCTATGCAATGGTCCCTTTTTGTCAGGTAGTTTGTGTGGAAAAGTTCGGGGATTCCCTAGAATTTCTCTACCTGTCAAAAAGGTCGAACGGCTGGCCTTTTTTGATTGATTGTTTCATGATATTTACAACTTGAGTCAAAATTTCCATTTGAGATGTTGCAGTATACTTGTTGTACGATGTATGATTGATTTGTGGAAATATTGGCACGACCCGTTCTTGTCCTCAGAGCCCCAGACATTACCTGGTACGTGATTCACCAGATCGTAGCCGTCGTGCTGCCGAAGAAATGTACTCGTATTCGTATGCAGCTCAATCATCATCGGCCACATCGAATGATCCATATACACGGCCAACATCACGTTCATATACAACGGAATCAGTTGATCGTCGAACAAGCGGTAGCGGTCCCGGTTCTTATTCGTATACAAGCGAATCGACATCAAGATCACGCGGCGATGGACCCGGCGGCTATCATTCTAGCTACAGTTCAACTACATCAGGACGTCTACCAGGCGGCACCAGCTATCGTCATTATTCTTATCGCGTTTGAAAATAATACCGCGCAATTTAATATCCCCAGCATTATTGTAATTAACGATTTTATAAATGTAACTTTTTCGAAAAACTCCAGCTATTGTTGTATATATTAATCTCCTATTTATTATAATATATTTTGAGCAATATCCGATGTTTATTATTTTCTATTTGTTGTAGTAGTTTATAAGATTTGGCCCTAATCTATCCCGCCACCTTCGTCCTTCACCACTAACACTCGAATCTAGCCACCAATGCAATCGATATACAAACACAAATTCGTACAAAACAAATGAGATTATACACAAATTCGCGCGCTAAATTGACTTATTCTACCATCAACTAACAATTCCATTGTCGATTTTGATGTAATCCTGTTCCTGTTTTTTTGTTTTTTTGTTTCTGGGGGTGCTCCAGTCGCTGCCATCTCGACAAGTTCGAATTTTGCCCGGTCTCGGCAAGGTAAGATGATCTTCAATTAAATTTGAAGTGACTACTTGATAATGCTACATCATGTAGGTCCATGTGGTCCATACTTACGATCGCATTGTGCCCTATGTCGGCCACAAGAGACTGACTGTAGTAACATCACCGCCACGATACTATTCAACCCGACCATCTGTTCTGCAGAAAGAGTACGATTGGATTGTGCATAAATTGCGACCATCTGTCGGCTATTCAGCGACCAGTCACTATCTCAATTCGGATTCATCTGTGGTAAGAGATCGAACAATGGTCAATTACACAAAGGAAATCATCGCACTAACAACTACAGCTGGAAGCTTGAATTTTTGTTTTTTTATTTTGAGACAATTTTCTCCGATAGTTTATCGGATTTTTATCGCACTAACTCAACATCAGTTTCATTTCATTGACATACCTGCGAGAAAACCGGAAACAATGAATTCTACAAAAAAATTCAATTTGTAATTGTGGAGAAATTTGAAATCAGCAAATATTTTGGATCTAGATTAACATTAATAATGATGAAAGTCATTTATTCGCCCGGCGCATCCGCCAAAATGTCACCGCGCCAATTTTTTTTAAGCCGCTCATTGGAATTCAGAGCCTATATTGGAATAATTAGAGGTCAAGGTCATTTGATTGGGGGAAATTCGAGAATTTCGCAACTTTTTGCTCGATTTATTCCAGCTCAACTTTCCATTATCAATTATTCTCAATTTTTTTGCCTCTCAACGAATCCGATCTTTTTCAATAAAAAATTCATACAATGATCTGAAACTACTAAAATAGAAAGTATTACATCATTTCTATATCAGTGTAATCGATAAGTGAATTGTTCGAATGCGTTTTGTAATTATTGGTTGTTTGTCGGTATGGAAATTGTGTGGGAGAGTTCGATATTTCGCGCCATTAATTCCGTTATTGGACAATTTTACAGCCAAATCCAGTATTTTATGGAGCTACTAAAATAAATATAAATAACCATGAATCAAATTGGTTCCAAGCGAGTTGTTCATCTTATAATTTCGTCTGGAATTCTGTTTATATTTAGTGCGTAATTTTTTTTTTTTTTGTTTTTTTGAACAGTGGAACTGTTGGCGACCGGCCAACAACTAAATTTCGCATTTCATAAGTGTGACTCAAAAACAAAACGGTGTTAATCATAACATAACCAAAAGCGGGCTTGAAACTCATCTGCCAACGCTAACAAATACAAAAAAAAAATTAAAAAGTTAAAACACAAAAACGGGGCCCAAATCATCAATTGACCAAAGTATTTGAATTTGTTTTTGCAGAGGATCATCTATGTACGCAATCCGATAAGTGGCCTTAGCTACCATACTGATTATGATCCGTTACGTTATTACAACTTTTATCGAATTACACGGCCGTTAAGCTATTATGACGATTATTGGCCTTATCTAAGGTCGTTGAATTCGATCAATTATTGGCCGTATTATCGATCGCTTAGCTATTTAGATGTCTTACCATCGAATCGATCGTTGAAATTACAACGTGTAAGTATCCATCGTAAAGCTTCATTATAATCAAACAAAAAAAAAATAAAATAAAACAATTGCTTATTATTGATGCAACGATTGTTTTGATTATCATCAAAATATAAGGATTTGATCGAAATCGAGCTAATTTCCTGATGCTCGAGCGAATTTCAATGAAGACTGGACGCCCTTGATCGAAATCTCCCAATTTATTATTTCCAGACTATATCCGGACTTGATTATTATCCATACCGTCGATGGTACAATTATTACAATTATTATAGATATTATCGACCGTTCAATTTCTATTTCGATCGTTATTGGCCCAGTCTCTGGAGCTATTCGCCGGATTATTATTGGTCTTGGAGGTCATTAAATTGGCCAATATATTCCTATAATTATTATCTACCAACAACCAGGTATTATTGGCCATATCAAAGATCATTATATTGGTCGAAATATCTACCAATTAGTTATTTATATGCGGATTATCTACGATCTGTAAGTATTCTTACAAATATTAGATGGATATATATGATGGGGACAAGTTCCCGAAAGAAATCTGATGAGTCGCTGAATCAACTCTACCAGATAGCTTTCGAGAACTGATTCCGATTCACAAAAACATTTTACACACAAGCGCTTCTAATTTATTTACATTAGCAATTAACAAAGCAAACACAAACATCAGCCTCTTTATATTATTACGAACAATTTCGTGATGATTGTGTGTGTATTAAATGAGGTTATTTCAGATATTCGACGATGAAACGAGGTCGATTCGGGCCCAAACGGCGTCACTACTCAAACGAGTCCATACACCGGTGCCACGTGTACACGCCTGGCCCTTAGCCGCCATTAACAGGTCTGTGAAAGAAAATCGTAATTTTCCACCGATTATGAAATTTATAAGGGACATTTTCTTTTAGATATGACGATATTAACGGCTTACCGGCACGCTACAGCAACGACACCTACATCCATAGACTGGTAAAAATAAATCCAAGAACTTCAAAAGTTGAATATGCCACATATTACACCGAACCGGTAAAGAAATATATTGGTGAGTTAAATTTGAGTTATTATTGATTGAACTAATAGCACGATAGTTAAGTTTTGTGATCAAAGACCCGAATAGAATCGGATTTTTGTTATTGAATTTTACTTGTATTCTCTTGAGAGGGTGAGAAGGAAAAATCGCAATTTCCACCGCAAATATAGAATAGAGTAGTTGTGCTTTTTGAAGCCTCCTAGGAATAGTTTAGAGAACGGGCAAAAAATTGAGTATAGGCTTTTAGTGATCTTTAACCGCAGTTAAAAGGGAAAAAATTACCCATATAAGCGCACGGTTGAAGTGAAACTTCTTAATTAAGACATTAGCCACCATTTGTCTTTGTTTATTGCCGTTGCTAAGCAACACAAATCATAGGAAACGGATTGTAATATTGAAAATGATTGCTAGCGAAAAAGTAACGGCAGGCAACAAAAATGGTTGATGAGAAGTATGTTGCTTAGTAACGGCAATAAACAAATAGAATGATGGCTAGCGATATAGTAGCGTGCTCCTTAGCAACGGCATCAAATGTTTTTGAGTATAGGCTTTTAGCGGTCTTCAACCGAGTAGCTAGAAGGAAAAAAAATCACCCATACAAGCGCACGGTTGAAGTGAAACTTCTTAATTAAGCATGCGGAAGACTTTTACGCTAGCCACAATTTATCTTTGTTTATTGCCGTTGCTAAGCAACACAAGTTATAGGAAACCAATAGAATGATGGCTAGTGTTCCTTAGCAACGGCATCAAATGTTTTATCTAGAATTCCGTCACTGGTCTCTTTATGAAAGTAGTTTCACTTCGAAATTATTAACTCTCAATAGTGGCTATTGATTCGCGTTTGACTGACTCTAGGCCAAGGCCGACTATCGTGTGTCTCATATGCAGGCGACAAGAGTTATCCTCGTCGTCATCAATTGGGATACTATGAGGATCTGGTCAAGAACGATATTCAATTGTTAAGTTATTATATCAGCAAGTTCCGCGAACAGAAGGCTCAACCCAAAGAAATTCAAGGTAGTAATTAAAAAAATTATCATCATCATCATCATCAATCGACGACAATTCATCACTATCATCATCAACAAATTCACTTTTATTATCATCATCATCATCATTACCAGCAACTCCCCGATTAAAATCATGCAAACGGGCATTAATCTCTCCCTATCGAATCGGGGAGTCGATTAGTGTCCGGTTCAATTATAACAGGCTTCCTTCGTTGTTTTTTTGTTTTAATCACTCTATCAATTGTTTGTGTCTAACATGTGTGTATATTGACATTATTGATTTTCCTTGCAGCTGGGAGTGTGGAAGAGAATCAACAACCTGAAATAACTGAAATAACAGAATAATCCGTCCTGCTAGCTCTCCAATTCATTTTTATCCTTTTATTTTCCGACAATTACAACAAACATTTACCGAATTTAACAATCACCATTAATACAGTTTTATTTTTATACATGAGAATTATTTCGAAACAATTCAATTAAAGAAAGGCCCTTTGATATACATATTTTTGATAATCTCATGCGAATTGTACAATTATTTCAGCATAAAAAAAATTTTGTTCAATAAAATTCTATTTTATTAAATTCTTGTTTCATTGTTCGCGACTAATGCTACATCATTTTTCTCCAACACTACATAATGACAGTAGTGTGAAAATTATTCTCTCTTTCAGCATGATTTTCTTCTATTTTTCAAGGATGTTTTTGTATTTTTTTATTATTTTTGTATTTTCACACGCAAAATTCTCGATTAGTTTATGAACGTACCGTTTGATATTTTCTAACAATTAAAAATTATAATAAATAAAATCAAACAATTGATAAATAAAGCCCGAAACTGGATAGAAGGCGTCCACCGACAAATGTAAGTCTAAAAATCGAAAATTATGACAACTAAATATAATTATAATAAATATAATTAACAAATGCTATTAATTCCGAATTGGGTCAAATTTTCTCGATTTTGCCACAAAAATCGCTAAAATTACCCAAACAATTTCGCTTAAATCTATCAATAATCGATATTGAAGCAATAACTGAAGTGTGCAAAAAAAATTTACAGCTCCCCTACCCCCCGCCCGCCCTTCAAGAATATTCTCCGTGCATAGACCGATGGATGAGACGCAAGCGAAGGAGATGAAAGAATTGCGCGACGCTAGGGCGGCCCGTCTCGCTAGAATCTACGCCGATGATGAGGATGTGCCCAAAAAGAAGAATGATGTTGAAGAGGCCCTCAAGGCCAAACGCAAACAGGAAGAAGAACGATTAGCTGAAGAAAGGTGAATTGTAGCTTAATTATGCTTAGAGTTGTAGTTATTTGAGTTTGTTTCAAGGATAATTGCTGAGGAGCAAGCGAAAAAGGAGGCGCAAGCCAAAAAAGAGGAGGCTGCACGGAAGGCTGAACTGGCTCGACAAGAGGAGCTCGCTGCTCGTGCGGCTGCTGAACGTGCCGCCGAATTAGAGCGCCAAGCCGAGCAAACCCGCCAAGAAGAACTAGCTAAACAAGTACCATTTCAATTATAGAAATGCTCAATTTGATTATTACGCATAATTTTAGGCGGCGATCGAGAAGGCTCGTTTAGAAGAAGAAGAACGGGCTCGTCTCGAAGAGGAGCGCCGTCTAGAGGAGGAACGTAAAGCGGAAGAGGAGCGCCAACAATTGCTTCGTCTAGAGGAAATTGCTCGTCAAGCTGAAGAAGAGAAAGAAGCTGAGCTCGCCCGACAAGCGGAAGAGCTTGCCGAATTGGCGAGACAAGAAGCTGAACTAGCTGAACTTGAACGACAAGAAAAAGAATTACAAGAGAAAGCCCAAAAAGAAGCCGAAATTGCTGATTTGGCACGACAACAAGCTGAACTGGAGGAATTGGAGCGACAAGAGAAGGAGTTGGTTGAATTGGCTAGACAAGAAGCTGAATTGGCTGAACAGGAAGCTGAATCGGCTGAAAAAGCTAAATTAGAAGCGGAAGCGGCACAACAAGAAGCTGAATTAGCTGAATTGGCCCAACAAGAAGCCGAATTGGCTGAGCTCGAGAGACAGCAAGCTCAACTGGACGCTCTCGAAGCTGAAGCCAAGGCTCTGGAAGAATCAGCTAAGGAACAAATGGTAGAACAAGAAGAAGTAGAAACACCTGCTGATGTAGCAGAAGATGAAGATGTCCAAAACGAACCGGATGTTGAAGAGCCAGCTTCTGAGGAGCCCGCCGTAGCTGATGAAGGAGTTGCTTCAGCCGATGAAGCTCCGGCGGTCGAGGAAGATGAAGAAGATTGAGGCTCTAAAACGTGAAATAATTAAGTTAATGTTAATCATCCTATTAATATTACGGGAAAATTGCATTTTCGTTGCGAATTCTATTTATTTATTTATTTATTTATATTTTTTATTTCGCATTTTATTCGCATTTATTTTCAGTTATCATTTGAAAAAGACACACGATTTATTTTCGCTATCGTTTCAACCTATTTTACTCTCAAATAACCTTGATTATTCAATAATCATTAATTTGCAATTTCACTTTTAGTTGTTGTTTTTTTTTTGTTGTTGTTGTTGTTAAGGTTACTTGTTTTTTTTATCATCGAATTGTATTGTAATTATTGGCTAAATTCAATAAATGAGAACATACTAAATAATGATTATTTTATCGTAGATGATAATCATTAAAATGAAAATTTGATTATAATTGTTTATTGGAATTTTACCACAACCAATAATTGAACATTTTCTCGTTTTCAATTTTTCATCTCACTTCTATAATTTAATATAAAGATCGCTATCTAATCGATCGTAATAAAGTTTTATTGTTAGTGAAATTCTACAACAAGATAATTCACGAAAAAACTGACTGTTGTCATAATAAAAATCTAATTTCAAGTTATTTATATGATTAAATATTGACGTATATTTCCCCACAAAAAAATATAACTAAATTCGGAAATATCCTTGAATATTTATTGACAACAAAAAACGCATATAATTAGGTTTCGTACTTTGAACTTGGAAATACAAGTTATTGATTATTTTCCATTGAAATATTCACAGTTTTATCGAACCGTTAATTATTACCCTGTAAAATAATTGATTGAATTGAGAAAATTGAAAATTGATCCATTCTATTTCTGACAAAAGAGGCAATTGTTTCATTGTCGTTTTAAACAAGCATGAATTGTGGAAATTGACATAAATTGTCATTTCAGCAAAATGGGGCTATTTTCAATATACAGAATGTCCCAGAACTGCCTGCCCATAGAAAACAGGCATCTGTCAAAAAATCTGATGAGTTGCTAGGCAACAAAAATTATAATTGATTGTGCTCAAATTTGATTGGTCAAGTTTTCTCACTTATCGCTTGAGATAGGAGTTTTTTCCTCTGGGGAGGCAGCCTTGGGACATCCTGTATTAGCACAATACGTTAGTTAAAGTCCAGTAACTTGATTTTGATCAATAGTTTTGTTGAAGAAATCGATCCAAATGACAAAAATATGATAATGTGAATCAGAAATTGTGGAATCTTTCCAGCCGAAATAATGTTAGTTTCCATATATTTAATGTTGAAGTTTTCTCGAATATCAGGCAGGATTCGAGGACGAAAACCTGGAGGGTGAAGCTCCTGATAATTTTAAATAAACAGTAATTTTCCAGCCGGCAGTAAAAAATCGGATATATCCCGTGTTTGAGCAAAAAAAAAACAATTGTCAATTTAGATGATGGTTTTTTTATTTATGCCTCGAATAAATATCGCTGAAAAATTTCCCAGATGATTTTCTGATGGAGTAGCATAATTAGAGATATTCCCAAATAATTCATCAACTCTCAATTAGAGAATTCGCTGTTTGCGAATTAAATTCGAACTTCATCTGAACTCTAACAATATTATTCACTAATGAAGGTTATGAAATAAAAAAAAATTATACGTTCTCGATTGTTGGAATTGTAAAATTTCCCAGAGATGGATAACGTACCCAAACAATGGACAAGGGATAATTTATTTGGTTTTCCAGCTCGGCTATTTCTCAAAACTTCATCACGTAATAGTCTCTGATTTTTTATTCGTTTGTAATGTGAGTGGAAAATAGGAAATTGCGATAAACGCTTTAGAAAAACTAGAAAATCGGCATTTGAAACGTGAGTCTTCCGCACTATTTCCTATTTTACGTAATAGAGAGTTTTTCTCTAACGAACGTTGGAAACAATTAGCCGGAAAATCAAAGATTTGAAGTAAAAAAAATTTTTGATTTTATTTATTCTCAAAAATATCACAGTAAAGTGAATTTTTTTTTTTTCATTTTTGTCGGTTAACTATCCGTACAAATATAATAAATAAACTGGGAATAGATAATCTAATTTTTGC
>JAZBGZ010001239.1:0-20023 GCA_037414795.1 Stenodera caucasica | reverse complement strand
GGTAAACTTATTGATTTTATTTTCAAGTAATTTATTGACAATAATTCTTAATTTACAGTAAGTGCAAAGAACGGAAGCCCGAGTACGATTTTTTGGTGAGTACTTTTTAATTATTTTTTGCAATCTAACTTTAACCAACAATAATTATTATTTATTATAAGATATTATTAGAATGTAAACAGAATTCAACAAATTTCAGTAAATGATTTCTACAAAGAAAGTTGAGATTAACCATAATTTTGATAATTTTTTTGAATTTGAATCAAGGTAAAAGCCCCAATTGTTGGTACTATATGAAACATTATTGGTATTCTAATTTTTGTGTTAGGGTAGACTCTGGGGTGAGTGTCAATCGATCTTTTAATAGTTCAATTTCAAATACTGTTATAGTGAAAATGCGTTGATATCTTTTTGGAATGCTTGAAGTTCAACATGTTTAATTTTGATAGTAACTCAAATTTGTCACTTCATTTTCAGAATTCTCAGTATTAACAAAAGAAAAATAATTATTCCCAATTACATTGTGAAGTGAAGGGAAAGTTTATAGCCACACATCCGCGTTGCCTTTTTCATGGTAAAAAAAATTTAAATTCAGAGAAATTGGAACTTATATTACACTGTTAGTAAGTTTAGTGACCCATGGCATAAGGAAGCAGCAAAAACTTATTTTCTCACAGAAGATCTAATCTATTGAGTAAAAATTCAAAAATTAGCCTTTTGTGTATTAACATTTTAAAAATATCCAAATAATTGATAATTTTCTTTGGTAACTAATTTCCATTGAGGGTTGTACCCCGTACCAAAATGGAAACCTCCGCGACGTATCTGTACAGGTTCGGGTAAACGACTTACTAATTGGTCCATTTATATTGAGTCCACATTATCAGTGAGTGGTCATACAAAATTTCTGTTTGATCTTCTAGTAAATTTAAATTCTAATTCACCATTATCAGATTTCACTTGACCTACAAAATGTCTGTTTTCTTCAACACCCATTCACCACGGGAAATTTTTCCCTTGGATATCTCAAGATCTTGGTCTTCCCAATCAGATTCCATAGGAAAGCTTTGATCTGATTTAGGTACAATTTCATTCTGGGATTCACTAAAGCTCAGTTCAATTTATTTTGTTGATTTGATTTCAGAGACATTTTTTGGTGGGTTTAAATTATAATGCAGCCTTACTAGTAGAGGGCTTGCAGATCTTTGGAGGCGGTTACTGCAAGAATAGCTGAAATACCTGAGGTGCTTTCACCAACATTGATTAGGCATTTTTTTTAATTGCAGTTGAGGTGAAACTGACATTCAAGCATTAGTTGATCGAAAGTTGTATTTCTGTTCACATCATTAAAATTACTTTCACACCTGCCCCGTTACAATTTTGACATTTGCCCCAAGGTGACATTTCTATGGAGAAAGCATAAAAGTGGCTGCAGTTAAAGACAATATTCAGATCTAAAGGATTAATACGGTTTTCCATTCACAACAATGAATTAATTATAGATAAATCCACGGTGAACTGAAATATCTTTCAAACACTCACCTTGTTATATTTCACATATATCTGGTACACACTCAACAAGTTAAGAAGTTATTGTTACATGAGTCTCGCTACTACTAATTATCTTGTATCAAACGTCAAAAATGTGTATAGTTCATAACATTTAGGTATTTTTGGTTACACACATATCGAATTAGTAATATATTTACACTTTAAACATTAAATATACAGGCCGATGTTACACTCACCTCAGTTATTGACATACGGTGGTTTCAATTAACAACTACAGCGTGTATGTGTTGTCAATTCACTATAAGTAAATCAAATGAATTGAATACATTGGAATCACATTTTTATCATTTGAATAATTTTTAAACATAATAGTAATTACTAGAATCAAAAAACAAGTGATTCATTTGATATACAATTTCATTTGATCACAAAATTAACAGCTAGCAGAGTATCGTTCAACTGGTTCTTTGAATATTTTTTTTCGTACATTTGCAGTAATAATTTTTTTGACAGTCTAAAACAACATTCCTTAATCTTTTTTGGCCCATGGACTGCTGAAATTTGAAAAACTTTTGCTAACCGGTGGTTTATTATTCTCAACAAAAAATTTACTAGGTATTAAAGAACTAAATAAGTTAATTGTAACATTTTTATTATGATTTACTCACAATAATATCTAAATGTGAAAATAAGTAATCATTGTAATTATTATATACCATAAATAAATGAACATTCGACAAAAATCGTAGAAAATTATAAAAAAAAACCACAATCATTGCATCGAGGGGTCAGAACCATAAGGTGCCAACTTACATTTATAGAAATATTCAGGAGACGAATTTTAAAGTTTGGCGTTAAATAGAAATGTCCTAGTTGAGGTATTGAGTTTTGCAAAGTAGGTTAGCGTTTTATATAAGAATCTGAGATTGCATTGTGCCTGTAAATGAGGTGCCAATTAAATTACAAAATTAATGTTTTCACTCATAACTACATTGTACTTGGAACCTTGTCGCACTGTAATAGCGATACTTTGGAATCTTATAGTTCTCTTCAGGCACATTCAGTTGTACTATAAATTACCACATTAAGTGTTAAGAGTAAAAAAATAATGTAGTGAGCAAAGTAACTTTTATTACAAAAATATTTGAAAAAGAATAAATACACTGTACGGTAATAATCATTGACCATTGGCTTATTGTTTTCTGAACTCTTAAGCAATGGATTTCATATAGTTCTGATCTTCCAGTGGCACCTATGAATATGAAAATTCTACTTTTTGAATTTTTTTATTTGTGCAAATTCCAACTGAAAGTATTGTGAGAATGCCGCTGGAATTAACTCAGTAAACTGTGGTTGTGCCTTGTTTTACCTTTCTTAACGAATGTGTCGATGTTGTCAATAACAGATTGTGTACTATACTTATTCACTTTATAATTGAACTTCGTATTGTTTTCCCTGCATAAAACAAAGCTGACGTTTTCGTGTAGGGCGCATTGTTGATTTTATATAGTGCAGCACTTCGTTTATAATCCATAAAATGATTTGTCTCCATATTTTTGGAGGGCCATAGGGCCATAATCGAATGTAAAGGAAAGTGGCTGTTTCTATTGTTGATGAATTCCCATTTTTAAAAAATACATTAGCATAATTTGCAATACGGTTGGTCCTCACTTCTCCAAAATCTTTTACGCCTTCTAAGCAGTCCAACTTTTGATTATAGGACCAGAGAATTAATGCCCATTCGTTCAAAAATGATAGCACACACACATATTTGCATTTTTCAATTTTAATATTGGCTGTTTTTAAATTACTCAGTATTTGATCATTGAGATCCGGTTTCCAGGGAATTTTATTTATTTATTAAATTTGCCCCATTGGCATACAGACAATATGTTAAGTATAATTATGTATAAGTTGCCATTCGTACTTGTTGATCTTGGATTCTCGGATTGTACTACTCTAATAGCTTTTCCATTGTAATCCCGATTTCCACTTCTATTTCCGTTCCCGATTTTCGCTCTACAATCTCGCGAGTAATGACCGGTTTTTCCGCAATTAAAACAATTAAATGATGACCGATTTTCTTTTGTATATGTCGTATTTTGTTTATTAACTGTTTTCCTTCTTACAGGGCAATCGCGACTATAATGTCCCATTTTTCCACACTGATAACAACTGGTAGATTTTCATTCTTTAATCCATTAAACGTATTTTTTTTATTATTTGTTCCAACTTTTCCTGAACATTCCTTATTTTGATGTCCCATTCTTCCACAATTAAAGCAATTTCCACCACTCGCTTTACTTTCGTTCACATTGACCGTTTTGGCCTTCAATATTGAATCAATCAATTCCGCTTGTACAGAATATTCTTCCGCTTTTTCTAACGTTAATTCGGGCTCCCTCATAAACAATGTCTCGACCTCTCTAAATATATCTTTACGTGATCCCATTTTGAATTGATTTAACATCAATTGACCTCCCTTCTCCTTGTAAATCGGCACCTCATTAGGCTCAGCATTTTCCGTGTCTTCTGACAATATTCTCATTCCAATTGTTTTGATTCTGACGACAAATTCTCTGACGGATTCGTCGTGCCGTTGATAAAAGTTTCCCAATTTTGTCAGATAATCCCCAGTTACTTCAACAGGTGTGAATTGTTTAATGAACTTGTTCTCTAATTCGTCAGAGTTTAACGCATCATGGCTCGGAACCGCTCTAAAAAATCTTAACGCGATTCCCGACAATTTATATTTGAATAGTAATAGGGTTTCCTCTTGACTCCAATAATCTAACGCGGCTCTCTATTCCAACTTTTCAAAATAATAAATTAAATTTTCTTCTCCCGAAAATTATTCCACGGAACTCGCGATTATTCCTAGGGTAACCTTCTGCATCATCATAACGGGGTTAATTCCAGATTTGTTGTCGGAAGTTGAACGTGTTGGACCAGTCGCCATTGTTTAATTTTTTGATTATAATTTTTCTGGTGCACGATTCACTTTAATTTAATTTAATTTTTGTTTTCCCAACGAAATTTCTATCAAGCCTTTCCAATCTATCTTCCTCCTCATGACTTACCTTTAATGTGAGAATGCGTTCTAAACACAAGACAAGATAAAATTTTTCCGACGGACTTCAAATTTTTCGAATTAACTAATTTTTTATTGATTCTTTCGTTTACTTTTCTTTAAACTTTACTAATCTTTCCGTCCGCTTTGTACGAAGTTACTGTTTCATTTATCCTTTTCCGAAATTTTTGATAAATTTTCTCGATTTCTCTTCAAAAATTTCTAATGAATTTTTCCGTTATTAATTTCTAAAATTTTTGTTCAATTTCTCGTTTAATTTCCAAAAGTTCTACTAAATTTCCCGACGGAGTTCAATTATTCGAATTATAGAAATTTTTTTTGAATCTTCCAGTTTACTTTTTTCTGATTTTTTTTTTACTAATTTTTCGTTTACTATTTCCGAACTTTAACAAATTTCCTCATTTAATTTCCAACAAATTTCATCAACTTTTTTGTTCGCTGCTTCCGAACTCTAACAAATTTTCTCTATCGAATTTTTATAAAATAATTAATTTTTTGAAATTTTCACAGTATCTTTCGACTACCGTTTTAAAAATTATTATTAATATACACCCGACAATGCCTGAATATTGAATCAGAGGGAATACATTTTCAAAATAATCAATTTCTTCACAATCGTTCCAATTACGATCCACGACAATTTTCATTTACAATATTTAAATACCAAAGTATTGAAAATATGTTTTCTCATCAACAAAATATCTCAAATTCTACTTTAAATATATTCATGCACAATGTCTACACAATTTTTAACAAATAAAATTTTTTATTTAAAAAATAAGTGTCTTTTCTTCTCTTTATTTTCCAGTTTCAACTGAATTATCTAACAATTCTACTCAAATTTTTCTAGTAAATCTCTACTTATTATTTTGCATAAATGGGGAAAAAGAGAAACATGGGGTTAATTAACAAGTGGCCTTTTGAAAAAGACAATCCCACCGCTGCCACCAAATTGTAACGAGTGACCTACTGATTTTATTACTAGGGATGATTCCGCTGCCACCAATCTGTTGTTTGTTGTTAAAATCAAAAGGGGAATAAAGGTAAGAGACAATCCTCTAGTTAAAATCAATAACGTATATTGAATAAAACAATGAGCAAAAATAAATGAATACAAAAAAGAATACACATGAATACAATAAAATACAAATTAATACAGTCTTTAAATCATGCAAAAATCAAATATAATTATTAATGGTTCTCACTTAGAACCATATACAAGTAACTTTAATTCGAAATAAGTACTAATAAATTCTTATCTTTACTTTAGGGGAGGGGACACCACGGTATCAATGATACTCTGCCTATAAACGCGTATTATTTAGGGGTATTAATTTATGCAAAAATTATAAAATAATAAGGGGATGAAATTATTTCAATTATTTTATTAATAATAATTGAAATAATTTTTTAAAAACAAATTAGACTTACTACTTGACGCTTTCTTTTTGTTTGTTGAAAGGGGTTTTTTTTTTTCGAATCAACTCGCTATTTTGGTAGTCTGAGAACAACTTGCTAGATTTACTGTCTGCGAACAACTAACTTCTTGACTAGAACTTCTGTTCCAGCTTTTGGTCGAACAGTCCTAACCACCTCCTTCAAATGGACTTACATACGCCCTTTTTGCCCGTTTAGCAATTTCTCTGACCAATTAAAGCCAAAACTTTTTAGGGGTTGGGGGCGGTCCCCACTCACTTTTAAAAACCAATTTGTCCTTCATCGCGTTTGGAAAGCGTGGGACCCTTGCTGGCCCCATTTACTTTATTATCGCACAGGTGGCGACCTTCCTGATATCTTGTCCCTAACTTTTCTATAGAAATGTCTGAACTTCAGTTCTTTATTGTTCACAATTTGGACAGCTATGTGTTGTTCTATTTATCTTATCGCGTATCGAATTTTAAAAGATTTTATGGCAAACAGATCTGTTGAAAATATCTGCTTCAATTTAAATTGGACCCCCTTGTTGAGGTTCCAAGAATCATCAATATCTAAAAAGTCACGTCTGTTCACTGTACCGAGTGTCTGTTTTTTAACATCTCGCGTCTCTAATATACCGAGTGTTCGTTTTCAGGGTGTTACAAGGTGATGATACCCCTGTTTTGATTTTCTGTCAATTTCATACAAGCTTTTTTGCATATGAAGACGATCCACATAACACATGATGTACTTATTAACAATGAAAAATTAATAAAACGTAAAACAAATATAGAATTTACAACAATGTACTAAGCTCATAGACAGTCTCTCAAAAAAGTCTCCGTACACTTTTAGCAGTGGAAAAAAAAACGAAAAATAACAAAATGCATTTTTATTTATGTTTTAAACTTATAGATCCATTCTAATGTTTGATATAACAGGGGTGGCCAAGCTCCTTGATGGTCCGAGCCATTTTTCTCAAAATTTGTAATTTTTCGCGAGCCGCAATTAAATACGTATTTAAAAGGTATGCAAAAAAAGGTATTGAAAAAGATTTTTTACAGAAATTATATTAATTGAAAATATATAAATAAAAGCACAAAATATGTGTATTGAATCTAAATATTGAAAATTAAACACATTTTACTTCTCTTGATAATTCTTTAAAATTTGGTGAATAATTGGTGACAGCACTTCTCAGTAATTCTTTGAGATGCTGGTTAGTTTATACTGATCGGAGTTTGGATTTCACGACTTTTAAAGTGGAATAAAATGATTCACATAAGAACGTTGTTTCGAATATTGAAATAATTCGACAAGCAGCCTTTTTTAATCCAGGATACTTCGATTCTGGTACAAATTTCCAAAATTCAGTAATTGACGTCGACTTATATTTTAATTGTAGAGCTTGATCTTCTTGCATCTCTATTAATTCTAATTCTCCAGATGTTTTCTGGGTCATAATTGTTCCATATAATATTAATAAACATTAGAATGAATCCATAGGTATATTTAAAACATAAATAAAAATGCATTTTATTTGTTATTTTTCGTTCTTTCTTCCACTGTTAAAGGTGTACGGAGACTTTTTTGAGAGACTGTACATACAACACTGATTTTTAACAGTACAAATTAATTATTTAACGATGTAACAATAATTTGTGATGATATAGAAAATAATGTATTATTATTTACAAAGAATTATACATGAAACAAGTACAAAATTTTCCACAATTAGTGTATGTAACAATACAAATTAATTATTTGACTATACAATATAGCAGCCAATTATTGATGACAGATATTCATGTATGTATTTGGGTTCCCGATTGTAAATTAAAAATGAGATCGATTTTACTCAAACAGTTGTGTTCTCGAGAGTCAAGTTATAAAAGATTCGTAAAAAATTGTTTGAGGGCCGTCTAGAACTAGTCTCGATTCACTATGCTGCATGATAATCCTGTTCTTTTTTTACAATTCTCAGTTCACATGTACTCATCAATTAATATATACTCCTAGTCAAAAAAAATCTGCCACTTATGCATTTTGTTGTAAAATAATTTTTCAATGTTTTAATTGGTTTCAATCTATAAAATTTCCATAATGTATGGCAAACACATTTATTTTCAAAAAATTGTAAAAATTTATCGAAAACGCATCCGTTGGATTTTTTATGGACATGTCAGCTCACACTTTCGACACAGTATGGCCTGCAATAATCCAAGTTTCCTTCAAGTAATGAATTTTTGTTCCATTTTTTTTTCAATGTCCTGATTTGGCGATAATAGCTTCTTCTTCACACGATGCTGTCGTCTTTTTCTTTTAAAATGCTGTCTCTATCCCTACTTGTAAAACTACAACAAACTTAATTAGATACTTTGTGCAAAAGCTAAAATGAAAATGTTACCGAAAATTAATTTCTTCAATCAATTCTCCCAAACTGGTTAGTATAAAGTCGGGAAGATCTTTATTTTCTTCCACCGCCATTAAAATTTTATCCAGACTAGGAGGTTCATTTCTCAAAAAAAATAAAAATGAACACACGTCCTGATGCCATTTTTGTGCTCTTCTGAGACGTCCAAAACAGCCCTGACTCTATGTATGATACACTTAGGCTGATGATGATTTATTGTGTTGCTTATGTTCGCGAAGTATGTTGTAAACATACACCAATTCCTGCAATTATATTGAATAGTTAATTGGGCTGAAGCCGAACTTAATCACTCATACCTATCGATTCAGTAACGCTTTCTACTTTGTGACTTTTTTACCACTCAGGGTGCTGCTCCTCACACACTTTAAAAGTGTTTATGATGATTTGTCTTGTATTGAAAAATGCCGCCTTTGTCTTTTTTCAGGTGGTGACTACCTAATTGGATTGAAATTTTCATTACCTATGTTAACAAACGATAAATAATAGATTCTCAGCGTGGAAATCTAGAAATGAACAATCAAAAATCACGTTGCATTATTTTCAACAATATTATTATGATGAACTCACCTATTAATATCGTTCGGTATATTGAATGATCTTGTTAAAGACTGATTTTTTTGATTGTAAAAAGAATAATTAAAATCAAGAAACAAAACAAAACTGAGAATTACAAGCAGGTAGGACGCGATCGTAGACAAACAATAAAAAGACAATTCAAATGAATGGCAATATTAAAAATAACCGATTTCCGCGACATCCCGCGCGGCTGGTATGCGCGTTTGTTTAAAATTGCCAATTTTTTGAACTACTCAAAGTCAGCTATCAACTGTTGAAACAGAACATGTAAATCATGTAAATAAATAAACAGGAAAATACTTCATGTTCACTAAAATTCACAATAAGGGAACTGTAGTTTGTCTGTAGACGCGATCATAGGACGCGATCATGGTAGCGTATAAGTCGGTCTTTTGTTTAACATCCTCTGAATTCTCTCAACCAATGCAAGCGCAAATTCTAAGTTTCACGTGCACATCACGCGCTCTTATTACAATATCTATTGAGCAAATCGACTATAGCAATGTGTAATGCATTCGCAATATACCGAACACTTCGCTCATCTTCCTTTAATGCAACTGCTTTGATAACGTCTTCTTTTCTTATTTTTGCACAAATTTATTGAAAATTGACCAAATTGTTGTAATTTGATGTGATTACAAGGATAGATGTCTATGTGCCCTTTATTGTGTCAAAAACAATAAAAAAAGGCATTTATTGAAGTGTCCGGTTAATTTTGACCAGGAATGTAGTTATTCGATTTAAAGCACCAAATTCAGTATTACTCGTTTTTTTTCCAAACTTTTTTGGCAAACTTCTTGATCACCAACTTTAACTGCATATGCATAAACAATTGTCCGTTTCTCACAAGCAGTGATGTTTTGTTTCAATTTTTTAAGCCCATGAGAGATGATATGGGGAAGATCAACAGCATTTAGTGATACATATCAAACATTTTTCCAATTATGCAAAATATTTTAACGATTCAAAAACTATAAATATTGATTTCCAGTTTTTTTTTGAGTGATAGATGCGAGGATTTAAACATATACATAAACATTATATGAATATAGCAAATTATTGCTGAACATTTTTGTAAATATGAAATAATTATTATAACGATGAAAAAACTAGAACAAAAACAAAGAAAATTATAATGGAAATTGCGTATACTACAGCATCCAATAAGGGACCAATAATTAATAATATGAAATTAAAAATATTATACAAAAGTGCAAATGCAAATTTTGTAATGAAAGAATTTCATTGATCATTTCCAATTATAGCGAAACAATGAAATAACCGAATGGTTCAGTAATTGTACATATGAAGAATATAAGATTAAAATAATAAATGAATAAGTGAAAGTATTGGAATTTCTTATTGTTGTTGCAATATACGCAATTTCCGTTGCACCCGTCTCGAGACGGTTCGAGCTTTTAGTTCACGGAAGAGGCGCTTGTGTGTCTACAATGCACTTTTTGATAAGAGCGAAGCACCATCTATCCACGCAAAATTTGATTTCTTGCTAAGAATAATAACTGATTGCTTCCAAAGCCCCGTACCCTGTATATGAGAAGGTGAAAAGTGTTCAACAAGAGTCATCACATGACCAACCGCAGTTTTCTAAAGGATAAGTTAGGCTGAATTGATCATGCGATAACTCCTTGGAATAAATAAATGAATTACAAGGATACGAGGCATCGAAAGTGGGAATTTAAATGCATTTCGAGCAATTATTCTTGGCAGGAAATTTACGCGCAATGTTCCCACTCACATCAGCAATCGACAGCGATTCCATGCTGTCAACTGAAACGGCATTTGTTATTTCAGTGACAATATAGTCTCCGCCGTTAGTATTATTCGAAAAACATTCTCATCCGATGGCGTGTTTCGCTTTTCGTCCACATCAAAAAAAATTTGCAAATTACTTAGCAGTTCCAAATCATCTTCTTAATTAGTCCCAGGCAACTTCTCGTAAAAAAGGTCGTTTATACTTCCGACTTTTGAGGAGCTTACAAATCGTGGCACTCTGTAGGATTGTCGTTGCAGCCACATCCGAAACGCATAGCACCGAACAGGCTCTCGAGCGGACCCTGATTGAATGCTTTGGTGCAGAGTTCGCTGATCCTTTTTTGCTGGACAAATTGCCAAATCCGCTTCATGGCATTTATGATTGTTAACCATTCATTCTGAAATTAATATCATAAAAAATAAAAACAATTTTTTTTTATACACACTATAGTTATATGTATAGTACTTATCATTTTATTTTATTTGATTCTTTATCAGTTTCCTTGAGATGAAAAAAATATATGCATACGTATTTTTTTTTTGTAAGTACCAGCCAGGTAACGGACGGGACACTTTGCAGATAATATATTGTTTTAATAAATTTAGAAGAACTGTCATTGTTCAATACCAATTTATACCTATGCATTGTTTGTTTGATTACAGTCACTAGAACTCGAAACCATAATAAGATCCTATTAGCTTCACTTCAAACTAACAGTAAATGAAACGTTCTGATCACGGGCGGGACAGGATAAAGTTGTACTCTCTCCATTACAAAATAAGTGTTCGATTCTAGTTTTTTTTCAAGAATTATAGAAATAATGAAATTGAATGTATCAGTAGTCATTTATTTAAATTAAGCATGAAAAAAATGAATCTAGTAGCTGCTAAAAGTTTCACATTTATACTTTAGTTGTAAAATTACGCCTAATGTATCCCTTTGCATTTTTTTTTTAAATTGGGCACTTATTTCGTAACAAACATAATTTTTTAATCGGACACTCATTTTGGAACGAAGAGAGTATGATTTAGCAATGTGAGATTCTTCGTTCAAATTTTGCAACTTACTATATAAGCGAACTTTGAAACTTTTGCATGTCATTTTTTGGATGCTAAGCCAATACCGATTGCTTTTGCATGTCATTTTTTGAATGCTATGCTAATGCCGATTGCTTTTGCATGTCATTTTTTGAATGCTATGCTTATGCCAAATACTATGAGTACTGTAATCGTAAATAAAGTATCTATATCTGTAACATGGATAACGGGACATAATTTCATTCTAGAGTTCATATTTAGAAAATAATCTATTAACCAATAAAGCCGACAATAAAGACTTATAGGACATCATCGATAACTGACAGATGGCATATAAACTTGAGCTGAGTAATAATGCTACATAAAACTTCTGATGATTCAAAAGTACGTTATGATGTGGCATATCTGAAGATAACACATGTTTAGGTCTTGAATTATGGAATTTACTCTCTTGGGTTGAAGTCTTCTGATACAGGACTTTGTAATAAGCGAATGCTTTCTCAATTGTCGTTATCATACGGTGCTTTTGGAATATTTTCCTTTTCCTTGATGATATATCCTTCACATTTTTTGCGTACTTTTTCCCTCGAGCTTGCCTGCTGACATCATCTCTGTTAAAGAACTCAATTATCGTATTCTGCCTATAAAAACGCGCATAACAGAGCGTTCAAGAGCGATGTCATAAAAGCTGTCATAAACGAGCAAGGCGGTGCGATCGAACAAGTTTGATTGACACTTTTTTAACAAGCTTAATATAATTAATAGTAACCAGAAACTGATTGCGATCAAAGTTTTTCCATTTAGTGAAGTAAAGATATATCTGCTCTTATTTAGTTCGTGAATATTCCTCCTAATGTTTTTACACTCATCTTGCGCCATTATGTGTTGCCTGATCTTTTATCACCGCTATATTCGGTCGCTACTTTGTTCTTTGGTATTATCGCCGCTCTGCTCGCCTATCCACTGTTTTCAGCCTCACATAAAGTTTGCTCATAACTTATAAGTGTTTTGTTATCGGACGGGATAAAAAAAAAATTATCACTTAACATAGAAATAAGAATATTTATACCCAACTTTATGAAATTGCAAGTACTCTAAAAACAATCAATATTACCTCTGCTAAATGACATTTGCTTTTCGTTGAATTCCTTTACTAATCATCACAAGTACCTACTTGATTATAATTGGATATCCCCAGTTTAATAATATACCGCTGCATGTATGGAAACAATCAAATATCAAAATTAGAGTTGTGTCAATGATACTGAAATTGCTCGTTCTTTGGAATAGAACGTTTAATGCACTTAATTTCACCTAATTCAGATTAGATTCTGTTGATCTTCTTCAATGAGATCTGCGAGACATACAAGCATACTTACCTGCGAAATTCAAAAATGATTGATCTTCCAAAATCTAAAATGTAAATAATTCATTATGTTGAATCAATTATTCATCCATTAATTTTTGCCCCTATCAACATATCTGTTCGAAAAATTATGTCTTATTTATTATACATAAGTAGAAAAAATTATTTTTTTTTCAATTCCAATTGAAATTGAGGTTTTTTGTTTAATTATTTTGATAATCTGGTATTTAATGTGGTATTTTACAGGAAAAACGATACAGACTGTATGATGTTGGCTAAAGAACAATTGTCACATTGTAAATGAAAGCCTCCAAAGTTTTGAGAAAATTTCTCCAAAAAAATATCAAAAATGAAATGTTATCCTTGACGTTCAAAAGCAGAAATTTTCACAGTAAAAAAATGCGTCTATGGCTCACCTAGTTGATTTAGAAAACGGCACATCATATTTATTTCACATCTTGAATTATAAGGACCATATTTAGTTATAATCCACAGGTTATAATGTGAATGATTTTATCGGTTTTAAATTATTCAAGACTTCGCAGAAGTCAAAATCCATGTGAAATGAATAACTGAAAAAAAAATCAAATGTTCACATGAAGATAATTTAATGGAAATAAATATATATAAATATACATCATGACTAGAAAGTCTAATTTTTTTTTGGTTTTCTCTCAAACGCTCCAATTTACTTGAATAGAATTCTTTATTGACCGTTTGTCGATCCGGAACGAATTCGTGATGAACCAAAGCACAAATATCGAAGAAAACAATGAGTATTACCTTGACTTTCGAGCGACTCTGGCGTGTTTTTTTGTCTTTGCCTCGTTTATTGTTCTCTATTCTACTGCCTGTTAACTTGTTTGCATGTCAAACCCATTGACCCATGTTTCATCACCGGTTATGATGCGTTGCATGAATGTGGGAGTGGAATTAACACGATCCAGCATGTCTAAAGTCACCTGTTTACGGTTCTGCTTTTGTAGTACGTTCAGATCATTTGGAACAAGTCGGGTGGTGAAGCGTTTTATGCTCAAATTATTCACCAAAATCGAACGTACGGACTCATGAGAGGTGTTGAGGTTACGTGCTGTCTCCCTTAAGCTGAAATGACGATTATCGAGCACCATTTCACCTCACTTTTTCGATGTTTTCCTCGATTACAGAGGTTGATGGTCGTCCAGAACGAGCTTGTCTTCGACGATCTCTCGATCCTCCTTAAATGCTTTGCACCACTCGTAAGCCCGGGTTTGTGACAACCGATTCAACATAAGCCTTTTTTAGCATTATCAGTGAGTCGGCACACAAGATTCCATTTGCAACACAAAATTTAAGGCAAACTCTTTGTTTGATAGTTCCATTAATTATAACAATCGTGATGCACTACTAAGGTAATCTTATTCAAACACCTGCTGTAAGCAAACTGATTGACTGACTGCTTTCATGTGACATAATGTATAAGAACAGATCTTTCAACTCAAATAATAAATTTGGAAAATTATCAGTGCGGGCTCTTGAAACTACTAATTCGCGATACTTTTCTGGCAGAGTGTATATTCTTAATGATGTTTCTTTTTTTTTTTCCTATTAATATGTCTTTATTTCTCCGAGTATGAGTAACTTGCTTTTCACGGGAGCAACGATGATTCAAACTATGAGAAACAAATCGTTTCCCAACGAGAGAACAGACCTTGACGAGGAGGTAAGGAAGTGGCTTTACGACATGTAGATGGAGTAAGAGGATCAGGATTAGGGATAGTGGAAGTAGAACTTGAAACAAGAAGGCAAATATGATTGGGAACAACGTTTCGGTTAAGTATTCGACTTTGGGAATGGACATACGATTCCCGGAAGAAGTAACGACCATAAATTATTTTCCTGAAATAGAAGCTTGCATCTTTGTTCTCCGCATTAGGAGCATTGATCCAAAGTTGTCGTTTACAATTGAAAGAAAAAATAGTGATCTACATGTACTTAGTCATTACCTGCGGCTGTCCCAAGACCCTACGTTTACAACGGGTGTTTTTTTTTTGAGGTAGAGAACTTTGGAATTAAACATAAGAATCGTGATAATGGCCATGGTATTGGCTCTACTAGATAGATAATTCTATACCATTAGAGTTTGAATATGATTTCGGTCATATGGGCGCCGAGGTTGTCTCGAATGAAGCGCAATCTGGAAGTCTGCCACTTTTTGGAGTAGCTGCGGCCGTACATCGGTCATAACGCGGCAAATGTTTCCTTCCAAGTCTTCCATCGTCTGCTTTATTGGCGTAGGCTAGCGACTTCACATACCCCTCAGTTTTGTTATGTAGTTCCGTATGTTCCAAATTCTCAGTTTGTGAATCAGTTCCCTTGTTATGTTCTTGCATGTTGTTTTCTATATTCCCTCCCATTGTTGCCGTGGAAAATACACGCAGCGCTATGTCCATTAAATGATATGCCACTTTTCCAGCTCTGTTAGATTTTTGAGGCCTGAGAGAAATAAATTTTTCAAAATGGTCTGGATAGTTCAGAAAAAGTTTAAATTCTCTGTCTGTATATTGATGAGATCAACTTGACCTCTCATAATATTTTTACTTAATATAGGATTTAAAACAAGCTCCTTGCTATTCAGTTTTTTTTTTAGCTGACTTTGTAGACACAATTTGAATTATTCTCCAATAATAGCTTTTTTTTTATACCGGGCGTCATTCTGGGGTGTTACACAATAGCAATCCATTTTTCACGAAGCCATCGTCTGATCCAATGTGGAGGACTATAAGGCGCTTTCCTTTGCCTAAGGGATCTTTGAGTCCGGTGAACAACCTGTTCACGAGAGCCTGCCTCGCTAATTTTATGGTTGTATCTCTCCAAACTTTGCCTACAGTATGGCCAGCATTCACCCATGTCTCATCTAGAAAATATAGTTTTTAGCCCTCTGCTCTTAGAGATCTCATTTCACGAAGAAAACGTCGTCTCGATGATCTCATCTTTTTCTCACAGCATGCTGTTTTGTTGCCTTTTAGAGTGACTAAAAGACAAAGATTATGATTAATGTTTATCTATAAAATATGCTTTGTTTCTCACCGGAAGCCCATCTCTCTCAAAAGACTTCTCATAGTACTTTATTTGAAATCGGGCAGTTCTTCGTTCTCATTCACAGCCACTAATACTTTAGCGATTGTGAGTGGATCGTTTCTCGAAAAAAAACCATGGACTATACGTCTGATAGCACTTCTCATCTCATCGAAAATGCTCCGACTTCGGTGGTAGTCCATCGGTGGTTGTAGCACATGTTGTGTTTTATATTCTCTCAGAATATTATACACAGTGGCTACCCCAACGCCTGAGATAATTTGGTGGGATAAGGCATAATATAAGAAAATTTGGGTTTACTAATTATCGAACAAAATTTACCTGCTGTTTTCGGAGTGAATTTCACATTTTCGGCTTTTGTGCTGTCAGGATTGCCCTCCTGGCGTACTTTGAAAATGTTTAGTACACTCTCTTTGTCGGCAACAGATAAATGTCTGGCTGGTCGTTTTTTTTTGGCGGAGAAAGTGCCATTATAAAAAAATAACTTAAAAATGTTGTTTTAAACTTCCATAATTTCTAATACCGAGTTTTTACATATCTCTTCGTAAAAAAAGACGGAAAAGAGTTTCGAAAAAAACTGTTTTGGGAATAAAATTGTAAAATTATAAAGAAAATCGAATACTACGGATGTAGGCAAACCAAAGCGTGCTGGAAGCTAAGAAAGAGGTTATCGAAGTTGTTTTGAACTTTCATAATTGTTTTTATAAACTTTCTACTTATCTCTTTGTAAAAAAAGATGAGGAGTCTTGAAATAGACTGTTTTGTACAATGAATTTAGAAATTAATGAAGAAATCGAAAAAATTTGCATGTAAACGAACCAACACGTGCCACTGAAAGCTCAAAGTGAGGTTTCCGATACTTCGCACTGCTGTCGGTTTATTTCTATCCGTGTACGTTCGGCTCACGCAAAAACGCGCGTTCTTCAAATGGCCAATCGCAGGCATTAGGGGGCGGCTTTAAAACTATATCTGTTCAGTAATCCGAGTTTAGGGCAGTACCAGTTGAGAGCTCCACGGCCAACTTTACTCCTCTCCTGAGACAAGTGTTATAGGCCCTCATTCAATCTGATAGATGTATGTAGGTTTGTGATCGTTGTAATCAACAACCGGTGGTTTTTCAACTTACTTGTTGCCATACGTCATTTTCACAAGTTCAGACTGTTCAGTTCCAGTATTATCAAATCAGTGAATTTGGCTGTAGGACATTGGGGAAGTATCGTCTTGAAGTCATCACACTTGATAATAATTTTCTCTCCATATTTGATGTTAGTTTCACTAAGCGATCTCACTTTGAACCCTTCACCAACATTCAATGTTTTGATATTGATGTGAGGAATTAGATGCAATGTAGAATTGAGTTCAGCAATAAAAGAAATCATATTACCAAGCAATCGAAGCTGACTGATCGAATCATGATTGAATGAGTTATCAGTGTTTGCTGCCCAAATCGTATACTGGCAAGCGATACAAACAATATCATATAGTGGTCACTTTCACCTCCACATTTACTGAGGGTAAGAATATCTCTTTTATCTTTACACTTCTAAACTCTTTCCACAACTATTGTCTCTACTTTCTTTGAAGTCTTTCTTGTGATTTGTTAGAGGATTTGATAAGAGACTCTATTCACCAAATGTGTCTTATTGTCCAGTAGTTTTTGAGCTAATGTCACGCTTGTGTAATAGTTGTCAGTGTAAATAGTTCGTCCCTTGCTCAATAAGTTCTTTGCAAGATTGAAGACTATGTTTTCACATGATGACTGGCCTTTTACTTTGTTTTGTCGACAATATACTAGACAGTTGTGAGTATACCCCTTATCCAGGTAAACTCTATAAAGTTTTATATTGAACTTATGAAGCTTGTTTTTCATAAACTGTCTAAAACTTGATCATCCCCTAAATGTAATAAGTCTCGTCGATGCATATAGACTGTTTTGGTGTCACTATAGCTCGGAATGCTTCGTTGAATTTGTTCAAAAGTGTTGATATTTTTTGTAAGCTCTCATCAGTCACGACTTCATCATTATGGGAATGCCACATTTTCAAAATTTTTTGAGAATGATTGCATGACAGAGCTTTTCACAGTATTTTGATACATCACATTTTTTGACCAGTAAGATTCTATGTTGGGGGATCGGCATAAGCTCACCCATAATCTGGTTAATTGTGCTGACAAGTGGTCCTCAAAGGGCTAAAGGGCAAAAGCCAACTGAGGTTTTTGGGACCCACATTTATTACAGGAAACGTGCATTTATCGACAGGAAGCAAACATTATTACTTAATGTATTCTGATCGGTTATTGTGAATAATTCACTTATTACACTACCGTTTCTTGGCAAAATAAGCGAGTCTGTGTTGTTTGGAAAACCTTGAGGATCTCTTGTTTTTTAGGCTTTTGACAACGTTTCCACTTGTTCGTCAACATTAAAAGGTTCAAGATTTGATAACTTCAACGAAATTGAATCATCGGTACCAGCTTTCGAAATACAGGGGAATCTTCTTGGTAACCTGGGACTTGAAGTCAGTCTATAATTTTTTTTATCGAGAATAATGTGAGATCATTTCTATGACTTGAACTTGTGTTGTTACACTAACAATAAGATGAATCGATCTCCGGGCTTACGTTGTTACGATTTAGAACTTCAAACATTTGTCCTTGATTCTCAAAGAGATCCAAATTATCTCCAGTCATCGAACGAGCGAAAATTCCTTCTGTGTTTTGTTGTTACAGCAAAAAATTACAGGTGATTGTGCAGTTAGCTTAGTTTGCTTTTGACAGATTGTATGGAACCCAAACACCTTGTCTGCTCACTTTACCGATTTGTTTCGAATGTTCCTGAATGGTTTACCAAGGTGTCTTGAATAATCGAGAGTTGAGCTCTAAAAATTACTCATTGTAGCTGTAACTCTTATGAGTTTAGAGAACAGTTTTTTAAAGAGCTTGCTGTTGATTGGAGGATCTCGGAGGTTTAAATGATTACTCTTTTGATGCAGATCAGACACAAGATTAATTTGGTTGTTTTGCTGTTTTGTTTTTCTATTTTCTTTCCCCACTGCTTATCGATTGGAAAATAGAGAATATTCGTGAATGGTTTTTTGAACATTAAAGGAAACGAATTAGTGTTAAACAGAACAAATCAAAATGATGAATAATATTTTAGAAATCTGACGATAGATGGAATATCGAGAAGGTATGATGAGACTGATGATCGTTAGAAGACAATTTGCTCGATTGTAGCTTAATTTTGATGAGCACAAAAATTTGAAAGAACTCGTTGAACGATTCAGTATTCGAAGTTGGGGCCGCTATTTGCACTAGCGAAGCTCATGTCAACAGTGTGATTCTATTAGAGGGACTGAAAAGCAATTTCGTATTTTGCGTCAAATGAAAACAAATAATTTCATTATATATTTTTATTCTTAGTCAATGATATTGACACTCTCATTATCAATGATCTCTCGCCACCTTGTAGGCAAATTTTTATTTCCGGATCTGTAGAACAAAGTTGGTTTTTGACCCCAAAAATCGGAAAGCCCTCTTTTGACTTCTTCCAGATTTTGTAAATTTTTTTCTACTTAAAAAATGTTGCAACGACCTAAACAAATGGGCAATATCAGGCGAATAAGGTGAGTGAGGTGGCACCTCCCAACCCAGTTCTTGGATTTTATTCTATGTCTGTCTTGCAGAGTGTGGTCTTGCATTGTCATGCTGAAGAATGACACCTCTTCTGTTTACAATA
>JAZBGZ010001237.1:0-15504 GCA_037414795.1 Stenodera caucasica | reverse complement strand
TAATTATTATTATGGAAGTTGCATATTTTTTATAAAATAAAAACAAAATAACCGGAATGGAGTTAAGATCATGTCATGAATAACAACTAGCATAAAATAATAAAGTTTCACTCTACGTAAAAATGGGACATTGATGCTTTTTCATTTGTTCATAATAGATTATTATCTTAATAATGTTAATTCTATTGTTTTTTATTATATTACAACATTAACTAGGCTATTTGAGTTAATTTGTTTCAATTAATTACTTTTCTAAAGACAACGAAAATAGTTGAAATATTAACAATTAAGTTCAAAAATAGAATGATAACAGATGATGAACCCAACACTTTCACTAAATTAAAATTTTTATCACCAAATTTGGACCGTAATTGATGCTGATGATATTCAGACTTTCTAAAGATGACCACTTGTTCTCTGGTCCAGAACTAGTCGCCTTTTCCCCAACTAATTAATAATACGAAATTGAAAAATAAATAATAACCAATAATCATTGTGTAGGTTTTCTAGCGAATTAGTTGATTACATAATCAAAGAAACAATACTGAAAAAAAGGAAATCCTCTAATTATCAAAAATGAATCATCTTAATTACCTATTTTAATCATTTTTTTTTCAGACCTTGACGAGAATCCCTATCGAGATTTAATCGTCAACCATTCATATAATTGGAGGAAACCTTCATATCAAACCACAGATTATCGTAGTAGTAATAATAATAACAATAATAATAATACACGCGATCGTAGCCTCAGCTTTTCTTACGGAGATGATTATAAGTAGGTGAATTTTTTAAATTTTTGTTAGATTATTTGAAAATAATAACATTATAATTTTATAGCTTTTATCAACCAGATACAAAACAGGAGATTTACAGTAAATTGGATGATATTGGGAAAGAATCAACATTACCATCATATGATCTAAGGAATAATCGACGAAAACCAAGAAATTTCGGATTAAGTAATTATGGTCATTTGAAAATTGATTATTCCTACAGTTGGAATAATTTAAATAAATATATTTCTAGCTAATTATATCAATAATTCATCAATTAACATTATCACGTATCAATTTATAAGACTGTTATTTCACTATTCCACTATTAAAAACTATTAAAATAAAAATGTGTATTTTTTTAAAGCTCAGAATTTTCCAAGTGTGTGAAATCGTTAGGGTCGAACAATTTACGTTTCCTACCTGTTTTTTTCGTATTATCGGACTTGGCATCGCTACACATCATTAATGCAGGTGTTGTTGTAGTTTTTAATGATCTCCTTGCACCTTTATAGAGAGGTGTTGGTTTTTTGAACGGTTCCTTGATCATTGAATTGTTTACTTTATTTGTGATTTCTAAAGGTGGAAATTTACTAATTTCTTGGTCAATTTCTATAATTTCCATTATATTTTGATTTGAATTTTCCACATGAGATGTAGTGGCTTCATTTTGTAAATTGAATTTCTGTTGTAATAATTTATTTTGTTCTTCAGTATATTCCAGTTGTCGCTTAAGATCCAAGATTTTCTATTGATTAAAAATTAAATAATAATTAGTGATTATCATTTGACTAATCAAATGAAGTATACTTTATTATTCCAATTTTTATAATGCTCATATTCTTCTTTTAATACACGTAAATCATTTCGTAATATTTGTGATGAACTCAATTCGTCACGTAATCGTTGATTGCTATCATGCAATTGTTGTTTTAAATTTTTTTCAGTTTCATCTAACTCAACAGCCGATGTAGCTTGAACCATATGTAATTCAGTTAATAATTCTTGGATTCGTTGTTCTAAATTTTGAATAGTCTCGTTATGTTCATTTTTTAACAATTCCAATTGATAATCGAATTGCTTTCTCGAATTATCTTGTTCGTTAGTTGAATTTATGCAAATTTCTTCAATTTTATTCTGTAACTCTTCATTTTTGTTACGAAGAATTTTAGTGCTCTCTACAAAATTAACAAATTTCTACATTATCTTAGATTTAGCGGTTAACCATTGTATTTTTTTCAAATTGTTAGAAATGCAACCGCTTAATTATTTTCAAGAAATTGTTGGTTTTCGCGTAATATTCGTATTTCCACGTAATTGTATAGCTAGTTGCATAACTATATTATTTTGAATAAGATATTCAATAGACCTTTGAGTTTAATATAATTTTCTGTGAGTCCAAGATCTTCACTGTTGATCAAGTTTTTCAAATGAGTTTGATATTTTACCACAGATTTCTTCAAAAATTCAACTTCATCTTTTAAAGTATTCTCAATTGACAATTGGTCTCTGTTCAGACTTTCATTACCAGATTCATTCTACAAGAAATTAAGATAATTTTAATAGAATTGCTGAGAAACAAATAATCACAAAACTTTTAAAATTTTCTGAAATAATTCAAAATAATCTTCCATGATGTCAGGAATTCTAGGGATATTTAATACATTGTCATCGACAAAATTAAGAGTGAAATCCCTATATTTTACATGAATTTATCACCTTTTTTCGTTTGGATAATTTAAAAATGGTGAATTTTAATTGAAAATTTCAACATATTTGATTTAATTACAATAATGGCGTTACATTTCAGAAACCACGTCATGATCGTTAAATATTATTTAGTGGAATTTTATTTGATGGTTGGTATCACTTAGCATGATTTTGACAGTTAATTTTATTATAAAATAAATATGTTACTAGAATAACCTATCTAAATGGAGATATTATTTTTTATTCAATTTTGAATAATAATAAACATCGTTTCAATTGAATAAGTTTATATTAGATTATTGTAGTATCGAAATTTGTGAGGTTAGTGGGACTTTGGGGCTTCACTGTTGGTGCTCCTGCTCCATAAATGCAAATAAAATGCTTGTCGCTGAAATGGGGCGCCATTTTATTAACCTTTTAGGCGGGGAGACGTGAATATTTATTGAAAAAAATAATAAATATGTGTTGTTTTGTATTTAATTATAATAATCATAATTAATTTATATAAATTATATTTGGTGAGTTTTGTATTATTTAATTATTAAAATTTCCTGCTTAAATCATTTACACAATATGATACAATCTTTATAGGGTAATCTCATGAACGATTTTATTCAAATTGTTGATGATGATTTGGTTCATTTTGAAACTTCATTGTTGAAATGGTAGTGATCTTGTTAATCATATGACGTGTTTAATCAACTCATTCTAATAATTCGTGGAATTATTTAATTTTTGTGCTAGTGAAGAGTACGGTTTATGAAAGAGCAAAAAAAAGAGAAAGGCTTATTGAATTTCGTTCCAATATTACAAAAGCAAGTTCATTTGAAATTGGATTTTATTGTTTTCTTCTTGGTAACTATGATACTCTTCAAGCTCACGAACATTTCATCTTATTATTAATTCAGCACTAATTATCGTTAAATTCAATCATTGATTCTCAGCTTATCATTTCTGTGCAGCTGTGATTCAGTTCATTCTTTTTTTTTTGTCTGCATTGCTGATGGATCTATGCCAGGTATTTGTTTTTGATTGAAATTATTGGAAGATTCATTGGAATTTCTCCGCATTATTGTAACACCTGTTTTCTTGGGTCATATAATTTTCAATCCCTCATTATCTCTGCATAAAAATTCGATTGTTATTTGAATTTCTAAGTTTTCTATTCATTAAATTGTTTAGATTTCAATTTTCTGTTATTCGGTCATTATCTTAATAATTGTATTGTATTTTTATTATTTCAATTATCCTAATTTTTGTAAATAAGCTCCTCTGATTGGTGTTCGGAAAATGTGCATTCCCACTTTTCTATTTGTTTCAATTGGGATATTTTTCGTTTAAATTGAATTGTGTGATTAATTTTATATTTATTTGCGTTTCTAATTTTAATATGCAATTGATTTTAACTTGTTTTGAATAATTAATTGAAATATCAGTAATTAATTGATTTATTTTATTTGTAGATGCAGTGATAATTTATTTATGTAAAAGCCGGTATGGAAGATGGTTCAAACTGTATTCTATCTGAAAGTGAATTGGATCATATTAAAAATGGTGTAATATCGCCTGTAATGGCAAATTTGTCAACAACAAATTCAACAACAATATCATCAATTATAGAAGCAAAGTCCAATGATGATTTAACAATAACAAAAATAAATGGTGATACCAGTATTGATCATATTGATGGTGATGATAATGATAATGATTGTAATAGTTCAGAAAGTGATGCTTTAATAATTGATGAAAGTATACCAAAACAAAAAACAAAACGTAAACGTTCTCTAAATAAAAAATCAAAATCTACAAATTTATCACCTATTACACTAGTAAATAATGAAATTGCGCAACAGCATTATAATCCATATTTTAATGAATCATTATTTGAGCTGACTCAACAACATCATAATGTTTTAACAACAGCAGCAGCAACCACAACAACATCTGTGACAACAATAACAACTGCAACAGGACCTATTGAATCATCATCATCAATTAATTCAAATAGTGTTAGTGTTTTTGAAAAAACTAATAATCTTGATATTACAGTTACAAATGCTGTTATCAATAATATAAATAAACCACATAAACATAAACGTTTAAAGAAAAATGGTCCGAAATTAAGAGAATATACACAATATTTAGGCTTACAACCATCTGTACAATTTAAATGTTCACGGTGTGCAAGAAGTGGTTTTCAATCATTAAAACAATTAAATGAACATATAGTGCAGTGCAATGACGAACCAATAATACAACAACCTCAATTACAAGAAGATAATACGTCATCATCATCTAGTTTTAAATTAACACGAAAAGTATTTTTATGTTCAGCTTGTGGTACATATTATGAAAATTGGAATTTATATTTACATATGATTGAAGTACATAGACGTTATTTATGTTTATATTGTTTAGGTATGTTTTCAGTATTAGATGATTTATGTCAACATATACAAATTAAACATAATTTGGAGCCTGGTCATAAAGAGAATTTACAAGAATTTTTTAATACATATAATGAACCATGTTATATTGTTTGTTGTAATTGTGGTAAATTATTTAATGAGCAAGATAATTTTTTTTATCATACCTGTATAACTAAAGAAACAACAACAAATAATAATCGAATAGGAAAATCGACGAATAAAACAACAAAAACTAATAAACAACAACAACAATCACAAAATAACGATCATGTAACTGGTGATTCAATAATTGATCATAATAATCAACAAATCGTTAATAATAAGGAATTAAACATTGATGTTAACAATTTAATTAGTAATGAAATCAATTCAACATTAAATCAAAAAGAAATTTTATATTCAAGTGATTCAGAATTAGATTTTAGAGGTTTTGATAGTGATGGTAATGGAGTTTTTTTAAATAAATCAAATCGTTTTGATAAAAATCATGTGAATGAAGATAAAATTAATCAAAATGAAATTGAAGCCGATGAAGAACAAGTGGAAGAAGTAGATGATGAGGAGGAGGAGGGTGAAGAAGCTGAAAATTATGAAGGAGATGATGAATCTAAAGATGTTAAAGAAGAACCTATAGAAACACGTAAAGTTCCTAAACTATCATTGAAATTAAAGCTTGGATCATTTCCTGAAATTGAACAACACACGAATAATAACGATGATGATGACGATGATGATGAAGATGATGATGATGACGATGATAATGATAGCAATGGAAATGATCGAAATATTAGCGAAGATAGAGATGAAGATGTTGATCAATTAAATAAAAGTGAGTGTGATGAAGCAATTGAAGATAATGAAATAGACAAAGTTGATCGAAATGAAGACGAATTACTTGGTGATAATGATGATGACGATGTTGATAATGATAAATCGGCTGAATTTCAAGTAGCTGGTCCTAATATACCAATAATTGAATTAAAATTAGAACAACCATTAGATAAATTTGATATTAGATTATTATTACAAAAATGTTTAAATGCAACATCATCAACATGTATATATTGTAATCATGCTCGTAAAATAGCTGTAAATGGTAAACGTTTAGGTTTACATGCAATTGCTCAACATCGTTATTCGGCTATTGTTAGTAGTATAACAGCTGAAGAATTAATACCAGAAAGTTTTGTTACACGTATAAAAGAGAATTTGACATATTTAGAAAATGTTCATTTCAATTTAGAATCAAATCTAACAGATGAAGGTGTAACATTCTCGCATGTATTTGAGTGTTTTCAATGTAGATATTCAACAACAGTACATAAAGAATTATATTTACATAATCGTAAATCACATACGAAAAATCTATTATTGTGTATTATGTGTAAATTGAATTTTTATAGTTATAGCGAATTGATATGTCATTTATGTCCTGGTGCTTATATAATTGATTATGATGTACAATTTCGTTGTTGTATGTGTGTTAGTGATGATATACCATCAGCATTTCGTTTGATGGTACATTTAAGAAAACGCCATCATGTATGCGATGTTTGTTTAGAAATGTGCCATAATCAATATAAATTATCAAATCATGTATGGAAACATAAATTACATCATTTTTGTTATAGATGTGGTATAGCATATAGAAATAAACCAGATATAACAAGACATTTATTTTGGAAACATGGTACAGAAAGTGTATTGTGTAAGAAATGTTTACAAAAAAAATGGCCACATGTTTATCATTTTTGTGTACCACCAACTAGTTTTCTATGTGATGAATGTAATTTAACATTTTCACGTGCTGTATCATTGAAAGTACATAAACGTATACATAATAATGAGAAACCACATTGTTGTACAATTGATGATTGTCAAGAACGTTTTATATCAAAAAAATTATTAGCAAAACATGAATTACGACATCGTGAACCACCACCTGAAGAAAACCAACAACAAGAAAATATTGAATCTATTAAAGAAAATGACGAAATCAATCAAGATAATAATGAAAAACAAGACGATAAATCGATCGAAATTGATGATAAAACTGAAGAAAAACCACCAATTAAACCTAAAATTGATGTGTACGATTTACCTGAATTGAATCTATCAGAAAGTGATAGTAGTGATTCTGAAACTGAAATCGAGAAAAAGATTAATGATAACGATGATAATAATAAAACAAATACTGAAAATATTGAAGAATTATTAATTGATAATGATGATAATAAAGAATCAGTTGTTGAAAATTGTAATAATGATAATGAAATACCAATTTTAGAAGAACCAGCACCTATTATCGATGATAATAATAGTAATAATGATATTATTATTGAGAATATATGGGATAATTTCAAAAATTATCAAGCTAATAAAGAGAAATTTGATCATTTATTAACTGAAGTTGAATCGAAATTTGATCAAACAACAACAACAACACAACAAATTGAACAACAAGAACAAGATCAACAACCACAAGAACCTTTAACATTAGAAAAAGCTCTATTAGATCATGATTATTGTGTTGATCCTGATAATAAACCTGATGTTAGTTTTACAGAAGTTAAACCGGATTTATCACAAAGTGTAGATCATGATTATTGTTTTGGTAAAAATTCTACTGAAACAACAAAAGAAGCAACAATTAAAGAAAATAAAGATGAAATTGACGATAAAGTGATAAATGATGAGAAAGTTGTGAAAAATAGTCCACAAAAACAAACAGTAAATAGTTCAAGTGATTCAAGTAGTGATAGTGATTCATCTAGTTGTTCATGTGGACCGAATTGTTCATGTAGTTCTAGTTCAGATAGTTCTAGTTCATCATCAGATAGTTCAAATAGTGATAGTTCGACTGAAGAGGGACGTAAACGTCAACAATTACGTCGTCTAAAACGTAAACAACGTAATAATAAAGATAACGTTAATAAAAATAATGAAAATAAAATTGTTGATATATTAACAACAACAGAACAACCGAATCGTTTATTATTTAATGAATCACCAATACAAGAGTCAGATTTGGAAACAACAGAAAGTGAAACTGATGAAGAATTTTATGATAAACAACCTCATTTATTAGCTAAAAAGATTCTAGAAGAGAAACGTAATCAATTATTAGCTGGTATTGAATCGATAACAACACCAAATGGTTCATTATTAGAACAACCAAGTCGTTCAACAACACCAAATTTACCTGTTGAAGTTGAACAACAAGAAGAAACAAGACCTAAAAAGAAATCAAAATCGAAAAAGAAGAAGAAAA
The DNA here is from genome assembly GCA_037414795.1 of Stenodera caucasica. Taxonomy (NCBI): domain Eukaryota; kingdom Metazoa; phylum Arthropoda; class Insecta; order Coleoptera; family Meloidae; genus Stenodera; species Stenodera caucasica. The sequence continues at coordinate 7,318 of JAZBGZ010001237.1, read as the reverse complement.
AGAAAAAATTAGAAAATAATAAAGATTATCAATCGATAAACATTCCTAATACAAATTATTATCAATATTATCATCAATCACCAACTGTAGCACCGATTACATTAAGTTTAAGTCGAAATTCACCGATACCATCACCGTCAGCTAAATTACCAACAACACCATTATATACAAAAACAAATAATGAAAATTCAATTCAACAACAACGTGATGATTTCGACAATAGTTTAAGAGCATCGAAACGTAGACGTGTACCGAATCGATTTTATGGTTATTCTAGTGATGAAGAAGATGGACCTAAATGGCGTAGAACTGATTTACCACCTCACACTCCTGTACAACAATCACTACAACAACAATTAGTTGTACCACCAATCACAATAAAAACAGGTGGTCAAACTTCTGGTATCCAACCATTTTCGATCAGTAAATCAACTCCAAATCAGATCAAAATTCATTCGAAACAATCACAATTACCACAATTACATCACCAACCACAACAACAACGAATGCCTCCGATTCGTTTGAAACAACCGAAAAATCATCAATTAGATGATGGTGAAAGTGAGCCGGAATCAAATGATTCAACAAGTGGTGAATCTAGAAATGTATTGAAAGTGAATCCAGATGCTCTCTATTGTTATTGTAAATGTCCGTATGATGAAGTATCGGAAATGATCGGTTGTGATGCACCAGATTGTAAAATTGAATGGTTCCATTTCGAATGTGTTGGTATAATGGTACCGCCAAAAGGTCATTGGTACTGTCCAGAATGTCGAAAGAAACGACAACAAAAAAGAGAATCGTTGAAATTGAAAAATAAACAACTGCAACAATCACCGACGTGAATATTACAGTGGATGGTGAATATATCTTTTCGGTTATTAGTAATTCTTGTTGATTTGTAAATAATTTTGTACCTGTACATAGAGAATTTTGAATTTGTGATGATTATTGTAATTAGAGCAAATTGAAGCAAAAACAGAAATTCGGAAAATTCGATTTGTAATTTTGAATTTATCGAATTTTCTTCTTTCGAAAAAAAAAATCCAAACTTTCTTGTCTATAATTTTGATCACAATAATAATGATAATGATAATAATACTAATAAAATTTTGCCAAATTAGATTTGTAAATGTGTAAATATTTTTATTATCTGCTCTCTTTTTAGAGAATGTTTTTCCAATTGTAAAATGGGAAATTATGCCAAGATCTGATTTCATTTCAGAGTTATAAAATATTGATGTATGAAAATCTGATATAATTCGAATAAATATCAGGAAATGCTGAATTTTTATTTATCTTGGCTTGTATTTGATTTTTTCCGATTCAATTCATACCAGTAATAGAGCCAGAGAAGAGTTCAAATTTGAACTTCGCGCCCTATCAACAAAGGATATAAAAAAACAAGCTCTATTTCAACATTAACGTTTTTCATTTAATAAAATATCCATGATAATATTTTCAATTTCTCAATAGCTAATTTATAGATCTATTAAGGCTCATTTCATCTCAGATAGATTAAAATAAGTAATATATCGAATAGCAAGTGAAACTATTTTATGTTGGCATTGCTTAGTATTTTATAATCGAATAAAGCGCTAAATTCAAAAGCTAAACATTAGAAAAATACTTTTATTTTCAGATCATATAAGGTGAAGGGAGTTGATACATAAATAATATTTAGAGCTAATAATTATAATAACTTATAATTAAAGAGTGAGATGAAACGCAACTGTTCAACAATAATAGATTTTGATTTTGAGCTAGCACACAAAAAACAACAGCAATAACAAATCGAAAATAGTTTAGTTTGTTCCTCAATTAAATACTAACAAGTCAAGTATAATAAATTCAGCCTTATTGCTTGCCAATATATGGTTCCTTTCTCCTAATAGACGATGATAAACTTAACGTAATGTTGATAGTTTCTCCAGTACTTAAATATAACATTAAATAACAATAATGTTATCACAAGCATTTTTATCTAAACAATAAAAAAAACAAAATGATAATTTGATATTATCTTTGGCACAATTTCAATATTATTAATTAATAATTGAAATTCGAGATTCTTATGAATTATGTATCTAAAATAGCGGAAGCTGCTAATTCTACATTCCAATTAGTCCGTTGTAGAGCTTCTTCACATTTTGGACGATCCGCAACACCCAATCTAAATCAATATATTAATAATAATAATAATTAATGATTATATTATAATAATTACTTTAATAATTTATCAATTTTTATATATTTAACTGTTGTAGCTACATCCCAACCGCACGACTGTAGAACTTCCAAACATTCACTTGTTTCAATATCAGGAATACACTCATGTACTTGACTAATTTTATTATTGCGATATTCTGGTGTCATTAAACGTTCAGCATCGGCACTCAATAACTGAAAATGATCGAATAATCATTGTTTTTGTTTTTCTCGTTGAAATATATAATAGAAATAAATTGTACTTGGCCTTGTTGTATTTTACGTTGTATCTGTTGCATACTCTGTACCATTGGTGATGGTGGTGCTGGTCTATGTGGCCTTAATAAATCATCAGGTACTTGACTGTAGAAATTTTCAGGAATTTCACTATAAACACTTTCAGCTACTTCACTATATTGTTGACTATTCGTTGAACCACCATAGACTGCAGTTTGTGTATTATAAGAATTATAAGAACTTAAACTTTGTTGTTGGGAATTATTATAGAAATTTTCTACAGTTGAATTTTTACTATAAATACCATTTAGATTATTTGAAATTTGATCTAAATTTGAACTAACTGAATTATAAACAGAATCATAATGATGATTATTTGTTTTGTTATTAAATGTATTGAAATCGTAATATTTTTGATTTGTTTGTTTTGTTAAACAATCATTTCCATTAACTTTTGTATCATACCATATTTTATTTACAATATTGTTGGTTTCATTGTTACGGGTATTTTCATATTTTTTCGAATAAATTACGTCTAAATTCGTATAACTAATATCATTTGTTAATTTTGGTATAATATCACTTGTTTTATTCGTATTCTTCAACGGTGATGTTGATGTTGATGGTTGTGATGTAGTATCGTCTCGATTTTTACTTGAAACATATTTTTCAAGATCGGCTAAAAATTTCGTATCAACATTATTTTTAGATAAACTATTATCTAATGTAATTGTCGAGAATTCTGTATTTAATTGATCATCAATTGTAACAGCATTATCAGTTACTGCAATATCAAAATTAAGTCTATCTGTATAATTATTTGAGGTACTATTCGTTGTTGATATAATGGAACCATAATTTGATGTTTGTCCATTAAAAACTGTCGAAGTATCAAATGGATCATTATTAATATCGTTTTGTGAGGATAAAGTGTTGTAATAAGCTGGAGGTTGTTGGTATGGAGGCGGGCCGTTTGATGGAAACTCCGGCCAAGTTTCTACAATTTCTTGTAATTAAATAATCATAATAATAATTTAAAAAAATATACCTTGAGGAATATCGATTGGTTCATCTAATAATGAGATATTTCTAGATTCCGGCCGTGATGGTGTTTCATTTATTTGTAATTTATTTACAGTTTCTGGTGATGATAGATCAATCAGAACAGCTTCATGTGATGTTTCAATTTTTGGTTGTGGTGGACGTTGTGGTTTCATTTTAAAACTAGGTTCATTTGTTAATTTACGATAATTAAATAATTTATCACTAGGTTTCTTATTAATACAATTATCTATAATAAGAATAATAAATAATAGAAATGGGTTGAATTATTGGAAATTGCCTACTTTTATTGGATTTTCGTCTATCACAGAGTTGGGGTGATGGTTTTGTTTCACGTTGCATACCAATTATATCAGGTGGTTCCATTGGATTTCTCAAATACATATCATCAATATATGATGGACTGCCCCATGATTCACCAAAAGCTGAACCATGACCGGTATGGATAAAAGAGTTATGTAATGGTTTACTGATATCTTCTGGTTGTTTCGGTCGCATAGGATCCACAGTACATCTATAATTTTTATTAATTAATTATTAAATTATTAATGGAAAAATTGAAGAAACTACCTGGGAAATAGTCCAATATCGAATGTCCGTAAATTCTGTCCTTTCCACCAATACAATTCAGCACTACCATCAATAATAGCAATTTCATCACCTTCTCGTATTTTTAATTTATCCAATTCATCTTGATAAGTTAGTGCTTTCATAACTGGTGTTGTATTTTTACGAAAGAATTCTTTTAAAGCGGCAAATGTTGGTCGTTCGGATGGATTCCTCAGCCAACATTGCAATAATATACTGTAAATTGATGGTGGACATGCTTCTGGTTGTTGTAAACGTTCACCATCTTTATCGATTTTACGTAAAATTTCTGAACCACTCAAACCCATCCATGGATCTTCACCGAATGTAAACATTTCCCATACAGTTACACCAAACATCCATGTATCAGATGCATGACTGAATTGACGTGAACGTAATGATTCTGGTGCACACCATGGAAATGGGACTTTTTTATGTTCGGTCATCACGTAACAGTCTTCTTCTTGTGGTAAAGCTCGCATCAAACCGAAATCTCCAATTTTAACCTAAATTTATACGAAAAAAACAAACTAGAGACGGTTTCAAATCAATTAAAATAATACAATAAACCTTATCGACTGCAGCTAAAAGAACGTTTCTACAAGCCAAATCACGATGTAGAAAACGTTTATTTTCTAAATATGCCATACCATTAGCTACCTGTGTAGCATATTCACATAACATTGGAACAGGTGTTTGTTGACATTGTTTTCTTAAATAATCTAATAATGAGCCTAATGTCGCCAATTCAGTCACCATCATCATTGGCTGTGATAAAACAATACCATATAAACGGATTAAATTTTGATGGCATAATATATGCATTGCTTGAACTTCTTTTATAAAATCTTCAAATATACCAGGTTGATTTAAAGCATCAGCTTTTAGAATTTTCACAGCAACTGGCAAAATCCGACCATTAGGACTAGTCCATTCCCCTGAAAATATCAATAATTTTCAACCACAATTATATAAAACCACAACAATACAAAAAAACCTTTTCGTACAACACCGAATGAACCATCACCTAATTTAATCGATAAATTAATATTACTTTCTGGTATTAAACATGATGTGAAATCACTCAATTTTACATTATCATCATTTTTTTTAATAGTCGTTTGTTTAACTGGTATTAACTTATTAATCAAATTACGTTTTTTCTGTTGAGCACGTTTCTTTTTAACAGCTTCAAGTAAACGTCTAGCACCTAAAAATATACCAAAAAATTTAATTGTTGTCTGAATTAATGTAATTATGATAAAAATACCAGGCCGACTGAGTCCAATTTTGTCTAAATCATCTGGTGTAACGAAATCGAAATGTTCTAATCGTGTAATTTGTAAATCATCACGTATTGGTACAAGAAATTGACTCAATTGTACATCAACTAAAATTTCACGAATCAAATCAATACCATCTTCTGCCATTCTTATCTATTTCCTTCTAGTAATTCACACTACTGAAAAAATATAATTACTTACATAACATGGAATTCTTCGAAGCAATAAATTATTAATTAATACAACAAGAACAAGAGAAAGTGATCGTAATGTTATGAAAACAAAGACATTCTCGATTTTTATTAGTCGATTGTAGAGTAATCTAATTATCTATTAGAAATTTTATTGATCAATCAATTGAAATTGATTCGATCAGGTTTTAATAGAAGACTATTGTTATAGAACAGGAAACTTGTTATTACCTAACTACGCCTATTCAATACAAGGTTTTGATGTAAAAAGTTGAGTTTTCTTGTTGGAAAACAATGAAACTTCTACTTACCCCACATGTAAATACTTATTGTACTAAGTTAATGTGGTTTTCATGTGAATAACAAAATATATAATTATCTGCTGTTATTAATTATTTATTATTAACTCCAAATTAATAATTCCGAATTTTTTAACAAACAAATTAAAAATTGCTGCAAGGACATTTGACAGAAAATGTTCGTGAAGTTGCATACAAATCGTTTGTTTAAAATTCAATGTTACCAACTGCAAAGATACCTGAAATCGAGAAGAGATAGTTTTCAGAACAGAAGCTTCAGCTCCTTTAATCGTGAGTTTTGTTATAAAATAGATACATTTTATTATTTTCAATAAATTTAAATACATAAATATTACAAAGATAAACTGTACTTTAAGCTAGTGGACATTCATTTTGCTATTTTCTAATTATTTCTGACTACCAACATTGAGATGAAAATTCCCCAATAATTGTAGTCACGTTGACGTTGACGTCACAATGAACAGGTTCGGATTTTGAATGTTTATTTATTCAATTTAAAGTGAAAGTTTACATTTTTATCGCCGATATTTTAATTCTAATATCTTTTGAAGGTCTCAGTACTAGGTCAGGCTTGAATTTGAGATCTTCAACTCTATCAACTGGTTCTAAAAGAAATTTACGTAAAACACCACATAGAGCACTTTTTAATTCCAAAATTGCGTAACGTTGTCCTAAAAACACATTTTTGGCAATTTATTTGAAAGAGAATCGTTCATTTTTACCGATACAATTCCTAGGTCCAGCACTGAATGGAATATAAGCGAACGGATGTCGTTGATTAATATTTTCCGGTAGAAATCTATCCGGATCGAATTTCTCTGGATCTGGATAAATTCTTGGGTTTCTATGGATATCGAAAATATGTAAATGTAGAATTGTCCCTTTCGGTATCGTATAACCAGTTGTTGTTTGAAATGTTTCACCGGCAAAACGTGATATAAATGGGACACTGGGAAATAACCGTAAAGTTTCCTTGATACAACGTTCCGTATATTTTAAATCTTGCAATTGATTGTAGGTTGGTAATTCAGTTGGACCGATAATTTCCAAGATTTCCTCACGAATTTTCTCCTGTACTTGTGGATAATTTGCTAAAACTAGAAATAGATAAGATATGGCCATTGATGTTGTGTCATGTCCCTCAAACATAAACGTATCAACTTCCTCACGAATCCCTTCATGGTCAATATCGGCACCTTTTTCTCTAGCCGATAACAATAAATCCAGCATTGCTAAACGTTTCTTTTTCGATTGGAACATGTTTTTATCTTGTTCAAGTCTCCGTTCACGCTCGTTGATAATTTTATTTGTGAAATTATGAAGTGTTTCTAATAATTGTTTTTCAATTTTCCACAATGAGGATAATTGATAAATTGTCTTAATTTGGTACCATGGCCTTTCGATACGTTTCAATATTAATGCACCCATT
>JAZBGZ010001236.1:0-19200 GCA_037414795.1 Stenodera caucasica | reverse complement strand
ATATTCTGAGCACGCCGAGCAAGACCCACAATTTGGCCAAAATTTTGACCAATCATAATTAGGGAATCAACAGTATAGACTGGGTACCTGGAGGCCTTCTTCGACGAGTTGTTCGGCTCTGATAACTTTGGCAACTATGCTTTGCCAATGATCCATGCTTATAGGTTATTTGAAATCTTGCATTTATTTTGCGATTATTTTTGTAATTTAGATCATGGACACTTAGTAGATAAGAGTCAAAAAAACTGTATCCAAATATTGAGGCCAATTCCGGTACAAAAATATTTTTACTCCAATGATGTCATATCATTGATCTCAGAATCAAATTTGGCCAAATTGTTTTTTTGATAGAAAAACAATCGAATAATTCGATATAAGCGGAAGACATCGAAATAAGAAGCATTATTTTATCTAGAATCGATACTGTATTGATTTAGAAGCATGAAGTCTAACTGAGGATCAGGATCGGTTTGAAGACCAAATCGAAATTAATCCTGAAGGGTTTGGCCTTAAAACTTATGAACCACACGAAATAACACAATCCTAATATTTATAATTGTTTAATTAATGAAAAAAAAAATGTTAATTGATAAAATCACACTAGTTCCCCCATCGGTTTAATGATTAATTCAGAAATTAGGACATTTTCTGGTGTTGATAAGACATACAAAACGGCATTTGCTACATCAACAGATTGTAAAGTTGGCATTTCTGGACTCCATTCAGTGACCCGAAAATTGTTGGTTGCCAAAATTTCCGTTTCGACAATTCCTGGACTTACGCTCTACCAATAATAATGATAATGAGATGATTTTGTTTTTTTATATTGGATATTATTGGGGGATTTACCGAAATTTTGATTTTCGATCCATCTTGAATGAGTTCCATACGTAACGTTTCCGTCAATGCTGTAACAGCATGCTTCGAAGCTGGATAGACATTGGCACCTGGATAATTCGGAACTTTATGACCGCCAAAACTGTTAATATGGACGATATGGCCATCGATGTTGTTTTTTTCCATGATTCTTATGGCCTCTCGAGTTGCAATACACAAGCCCAATATGTTCGTATCCAGAACTTTTCTCCACATTTCGGTATCACCATCTTTTAGAGTGGTTTCTTGTAAAATACCAGCATTATTGATCAAAATATGAACAGGACCAACGTTATTTGTAGCCCATTTGAAAGCCGCTAAAATATCTTGTTCTTGAGTCATATCAGCTTTGTAAGCATAGAGTTTTCCGGATTTTCCAGATAATTTTTGGGCTAACTCCTCGACACGTTCGACACGTCTAGCTAGACCGACTACCTGAGTGAAATTTTCACCAAATCAATTTGATGGAATGATAATTTCGGGGGGATGTACCTGGAGGCCGTTTTCGACGAGTTTTTCGACAATTGAAGCACCAATTCCAGCACTAGCACCGGTTACTATGGCAACCTTATTTTGCCAACGATCCATGATGACTGGTCGTTTAGAACTTGGCATTTGCTTTTTGTAAGATAGATATCTTCAAATTTTTTCTGTAATCTTATGCTGATAAGAGACGGAAAATAGATCATTTAGATGAATTTTTTAATATTATTTGCGCATTGAGATTTTGCCACGTTGGCGTTTTACGACGACAATGTGAATTTTTATAAAATTTAAGTTGAGGACCTCGCTAATCCGACTTTATTCATTTGTGATCGTGATCGTGATTTGATGAATGTAGAATCGTAATTTTTGTGGCTTTTAAGCTTCAAGATTATCAAACAATCCGGACTTGTTTTGGATTGGGATTTGTTCGTTGACAGTGACTATATCTGAATTCGGCTATTTATGCAGAACTCATCTTAAGTAGTTTCCAATGTTACTCAATCACGTAATATGAAACAATTTTGTAATAAGTTATTAACCTTGAATTTTCTCTAATTAAAAATCTAAAAATATAATTATCTTTAATTAATGAAAGTATAAATAAATAAATAAAGTAATGAAAAATTCGAAACGATATCCACAACAATTTTTAAATAATCAACTAATGGTAGTTTCACACTAGATGATGGAAAATGGGTCTCAATTACCTCAACAGCGATATTATCGTTTCGATGTGAACACGCCTTAACTATAACACACGTAATTATCAAGGATTTAATGAAGCTTCACACTAGTTGTAACGCATCCGTTATAATCAATTTTTTATTAATACACCAGCGATATTGTCGCTTTGTTATAATCATCAAAGAAATATTCTTGTGAATAAGTGAGACAGATAAATCAATGATCATTGGTTCTCGTATCTGTTACCTTGGCAACCACCGATAAAAGCCCGCCTATTTTGATGTGATGTGCGCGTTCGAGGATCTGAACTGGCCTTAATACCGATAAACAAGACGAAATCAACACATTATTCAACTCTATAAATTTTTATTGATTACAATCGAGAATTACAAACGATTATTGAATTTTTTTTTTCTCAAATAAGTTCCCCTATCGGCTTTATAATTAATTCATGCACTTGTACATGTGGTGGTGTTGATAACATATAAACAATAGCATCTGCTATATCGACCGGTTCTAAACAGGGCCTGATTTTGAAAAATTCATCCCCATCTTGAGCACCGGTAGCTGCTATAATTTCCGTTTTGACAAGTCCTGGACTCAGACTCTGGAAATAAAAACGAAAGGAAATATTTTTTGGATTAATTATAATTGGAACAAATCACCGAAATTTTAATTTTCGATCCATTTTCGATGAGTTCCAAACGTAAAGTTTCCGTTAATGCTGTTACAGCATGCTTTGTAGCCGCATAAATATTGGTACCTGGTAAATTTAGAGCTCTATGACCTGCTATGCTGTTAATATGAACAATATGACCATCAATTCGATTTTTTTCCATAATTTTGATGGCTTCACGAGTTGCAATACATAAGCCCAAAATATTCGTATCCAGAACTTTTTTCCATTTTTCGGTATCACCATTAATTAGAGTGTTTTGCTGACTAATACCGGCGTTATTTATCAAAATATGAACAGGACCAATTTTCTCATTAACCCATTTGAAAGCTGCCAAAATATCCTCTTCTTTAGTCATATCAGTTTTGTAAGCATAGAGTTTTCCAGATTTTCCAGATAATTTCCGGGCTAACTCCTCAATACGTTCAACACGTCTAGCCAGACCGACAACCTAAGCAAAATAATGAATTATGGAATTGTAGTTTTGGGGGTGTACCTGGAGGCCATTTTCGACTAATTTTTCGGCAATTGCAGCCCCAATTCCAGCACTAGCACCGGTAACTATAGCAACGCGATTTCGCCAACGATCCATCTCAATTGTTTTTCAAATCAATAATAAGTTATCTTAGACAATTTTTGTCTATTCAAAGCTAGATTAATACTGCAATTTAATAGATAAATAGGATAATTAATGGATATTGTATATAATAGTAGGTCATGGAAAGTCGGACATGCGCTTGAATGATTTCCAACATGAATCAAAACGAAGGACTTTTTACACGACTATTTGATTTAACTTAAGTTAAAATATTGCATAATGTGAAATAAGCATAATTCGAGAATTATGGTAATTGAGTTGAAAACGACTCAAAATTATAGTAGCTTCGTGTTTGAGCCGACATAGGCGGGACTTGACACCGCCCACATAAATTAAAAGACGGTTGTCAAGGTAACAAGTGCGTGAACCAATGGCTATCAATCCATCTATCTCGATGATAATTGCCAATTGAGCAGATGTCTGAAAATAGCGATATTGGCTCCTATTCGAACGAACTCTAAATTTGAAGATACATTTGAAATTAAGCCTGAAGCCGGCTCTGTTCAATAATTAATAGGTAACTAAATAATGATGCGGTCATCCTTGACTGATAATACGTCTGGAGATTAATGTTTGGAAAATTACCAATGGTAGTTTCATACTGGTTTCGGAAAATCATCACAATTGTTTCATATTTGAGAATATTCAATTAAATCATTATATTCTCAATTTGAAGATAATTTGTATTGCGTTTTTGAAAATTTGTTTGCACCCACCTTTAGATTATTATTTGATAACAGTGTAATTCGACCTTCAATATTTTTAAAGTATTATTAATTATTATGATTATTATTGTGTTATTACGCCGTATCATTTGTTAATTTTGTTTACATCCAAATCAGTTTTAATGAATTTCGAATTTAACCTCAATTTATCACCATTGTTTTTTTTTTTAATTTTGGTTTTGCACAAAAAAACAAAATTCTAATGAGAACTAAGACTTTACGATGCCCGGGGCAATTTTAAGTAGAAGCCGGCTCTGTCTCAGATCATTGGTATTAATTGAAACAAGGTGAAATTGTTTTGATAAGGATCTTTATTAGCAATCGGTTTTTTTTTGTTCAAATTTGGCCAATCGATTGTATGGTTAGCTCATGAATTTGGACATTTGGTGGTGTTGATAGAATGTACATAACGGCATTAGTGACATCTATTGGTTGTAAGCATGGCATATTTTCAAACATTTTTTGAAAGTTATCATCCCATTTCCAAGTAAACTCAGATTTCACAAGTCCTGGACTTACACTCTAAGTATACAAAACAAAAAAATGCTTAAATATTTTGATTTCGTGAAGAAATTGGGTGACTTACCGAAATTTTGATTTTCGATCCATCTCGAATCAATTCTAATCGTAAAGTTTCAGTTAATGCTGTAACAGCATACTTTGTCGCTGGATAAACATTTACTTCGGGTAGATTGATAATTCTATGGCCCAAAACACTATTCAAATGGACAATTTGGCCATCGATTCGATTTTGTTTCATAATTTTGACCGCTTCTCTAGTCGCTATACACAAACCCAAAATATTCACATCAATTGTTTGTTTCCATTTTGCGGTATCACCATCAATTAAATTAGTTGGCTCAACAAGACCAGCATTATTAATCAAAATATGAACAGGACCCAAATTGTCGCTGGTCCATTTGAAAGCTGCCAAAATATCCTCTTCTTTGGTCATATCGGTTTTGTAAGCATGAAGTTTTCCGGGTTTTCCTACTAATTTTTTGGCCAATTCTTCAATATTTTGAGCACGTCGAGCAAGACCCACGACCTAGGCAAAATTTTGGCCGATCGGAATTTCTGATTTAATTCGAACAAAATTAGTATTCACCTGGAGGCCTTCTTCGACGAGCTTCTCGACAATTGCAGCACCAATACCGGCACTAGCTCCGGTAACTATGGCAACTTTGTTCCGCCAACGATCCATGATTATTCTGCAGTTGCTCCAGCACTTGTTCAACTGATCTTAGATTATGTCGTTTATCAATATTTGGAGGTTCCACGTATCATAAGATAAGATTATAGAGGTCGTTGCACTTGACATGGCTAATTTGTGTGTAAATCGCACAAATCTTCTGGAAAATAACTATGCTTTCAATATGAGTCGAAAATCTGATTTGGGCTGGATTCGGAATTTTTGGTTCTTTTGCGGAAAAAACAAAGAGTCGATCAGTAACTGAGTAATTAGGAACAGGATTTATTCTGTTATAATGAGCAAATCTTGATCCAGAATCCAAAATTTGCTATTATTTTTTCCAAGCAGTTTTCAATTATTTAATCTCGAACTATCTAATATTTGATCAATTTTCAATGTCGAAATACCTTGGGATGGAATTTGAAAATCTAGTCACCTTTGATAGATGAAAATAGATTGGAAAATCAGCGAAATACTTCAATAATCACAACATCAACTAAAGGTAGTTTCACACTAATGCAGAGAAATTCAATGCGTACTACCAAAGGTGAATGGAGGATAATAACAGCTCGTATTGTGATTATTTGATGATTTATTGAGTAGGTTCGATTATTAATTCTTGGATTTGTACATGTGGTGGTGTCGATAAAACGTACAAAACGGCATCTGCAATATCGACAGGTTGTAAATATGGTATTCGATTGAGGAATTCCTTGTTTAATGGCATCTTGTTTGTATCAACAATTTCAGTTGCTACAGCTCCAGGACTGACACTCTGAAAATAAAAAATTAGCCTTCCATTTATACAGGATGTCCACACATCGGCCTAGTACTAGTATATTCTAATCACTAGTAGAGTGGACACTTTGTATATTATTGATATTACCGAAATTTTGATTTTCGATCCGTTACGTATCAATTCTAGACGTAAAGTCTCCGTTAATGCTGTTACAGCATGCTTAGAAGCTGGATAAACATTCATAAAGGGCACATCGATGACTCTATGTCCTAGAACACTATTGATATGAATAATTTGACCATCAATTTGATTTTTTTCCATTATTTTGACAGCTTCCCGAGTTGCAATACACAAGCCCAAAATATTCGTATCCAGGATGTTCTTCCACATTTCAGCATCACCATCAATTAGATTTGTTGGCTGTAGAATACCGGCATTATTGATCAAAATGTGTACCGGACCCAAATTTTCGGTAGTCCATTTGAAAGCCTCTATAATATCCTCTTCTTTGGTCATATCAGCTTTGTAAGCATAGAGTTTTCCGGATTTTCCAGCTAATTTCCGGGCTAACTCCTCGACACGTTCGACACGTCTAGCTAGACCGACAACCTGACCGAAATTTGACCAAATCAATTTGATGGATTAGTAATTTTTGTCGATTTACCTGGAGGCCTTTTTCGACGAATTTTTCGACAATTGAAGCACCAATTCCGGAACTAGCACCGGTAACTATAGCAACCTTATTTTGCCAACGATCCATATTGTTCTAGTTAGACTCGGTATGAGTCGACTTAACAGTGGAAAAACAAAATCATTAATCAATTATGTTCTATTTTTGAGAAATGATTGGTCTAATTAGTGCTATCTCATCTAGATTTATCTATTTGAAAGAGGTTTTAAAAAATATGATGATAACTTGAAGGTTAAAATTCCGGAAAAACTGCACTTGAATTTTAAACTCCAATCGATTGATTTTCCAAAATAAAAATAATCTACTCAAAAACTTATCGTGTATTTTTCTCATCAAAAAGTGGAAAACCTGTCCAGAAAGTACACATCAACCTTTGTTTATGTTTATTTTGTCTATCTTCGATTCCATTGGTGTCAAATAATACCTCAATAAATACAGTAGGTCCGCTAAATGACCTACTCTCAATATATTTTAGTGGGCTATACTAATCACTAAATCAAAGATCAAATTTGTGGAGACTAAACTCTCCAAACATCTTATTTCAAAATGAAGAAACTCACACCAGTTTTTTCTTAGCTAATATTGACGTAGCTTAATGACTAATGACGGATCGTCTGCGCGCGGCTTAACGCTCATCAACAAAACATCCGTAATTCTCTTATTATATAACAGCTTCCTTCCCCCACCCTGTCTAATGTTACATAAGTCCATCGACCTTTTCTCCAACAATTAGCTTAAGTCATTCGATCGTGATACGGCAGAAATTATACGGTTTTAACTCAAAACAAAACTGATTTGTTTTCTAATAATTGAATTCAAGTTGTAAACATGTTAGTTTTATTATTGATAATAGTTTTATTTATAGTTGTCATTTGTTTTAAATTGATAACACCATTTTTATATTGGCGAAAACGGCGTATTTTCTATGTGAAACCATGGACGAGATTTTCGATGGTGTTTTTAAAAAAAGATTCGTTCGCCGATCTTATCAAGACCGCTTATAACGACTATCCTGATAAAAGGTAACACAGTATGTCCAATTTATTGTGCAAAAAAAACTTATCAAGTAGGCGGGACAATCAATGTAATTCCAAACCTGAACCGACTATAATTTGAACATGACAAAAAAATCCGTTTATAACGAATTTTTTTTTGTAGATATTATGGCAGTTATCAGTTCTTGAAACCATCACTATTTGTGCGTGATTTGGATTTGATCAAAAAAATCACTGTTAAAGATTTTGAATATTTCATGGATCATAGTGGATTGACAAATGAAAAGACCGATCCAATTTTGGCCTTGAATTTGTTCTCATTAAAAGGCAATAGATGGCGTGCAATGCGTTCAACATTAAGCCCAACCTTCACTAGCAGCAAAATGAAGCTCATGTATAATTTGATGGCTGAAACGGCTGAAAATTTTGTTGAACATTTCAAAAATTTTGAAAACACAGAAAATGAGATTGTTTTAGAGATGAAAGATGTTTATTCGAAATATACAAATGATATTATTGCGAATTGTGCTTTTGGTATAAAATTGGATTCGCTGAAAAATCCTGAAAATGATTTCATCCAAATGGGAAAAATATTTCAGACGACATCAATATCGCGTTTGATTCGCAGTTTATTATTTGGATTTTTCCCGAAAATTTTCGAAGTATGAATCTAAAATTAGAGAATATTTTATAATTTCGGTTCAATTATTCAGTTTTTCAGGATACCAGTTTTCGATTCGGCAATTTCCGAATTTTTCCACAAATTAATCACCGAAACGATCCATTTACGTGAAACTGAAAATATCCAACGTCCCGATATGATACATTTATTGATGGAAGAACGCAAGAATCGCTCAAAAGCTGAAAGTGAAATTCCGCATTCTAGTTATGCTGAAGTTGATGACAATGTCGAGTTTTTCAGCAAAAAAACAATCGAAATCACCGATGAAATCATAACAGCACAAGCTCTAGTATTTTTTATTGCCGGTTTCACAACATCTTCATCTTTATTGAGTTTCTTATCGTATGAATTGGCGTTACAGCCGGCGATACAAGAGAAACTCCACAATGAAATTGCAGCCGTTGTACGGAATAATCAACAACGTCTACCATACGAGGAGATAATGAAGATGAAGTATCTGGATCAAGTGATCACGGAAACTTTGAGAAAATGGCCGCCTGGATACGTTCTGAATCGGATTTGTGTCAAAGATTATCGAATACCGGCGAAAAATCCGGATGAAATCGACTTCACCGTCAATGAAGGATGTTTAATTGCGGTGCCAGTAATTGCGATCCATTATTGTGATGAATTCTTTCCAGATCCGGATCGTTTCGATCCAGATCGGTTCAGTGATGAGAATAAAAGTAAAATCGTTCCAGGATCGTTTATGCCGTTTGGTATGGGTCCAAGAAATTGTATTGGTATATAGGAGGGAAATTTACTTTAATTTTCCCGGGAGTTTAATTGGGAAATGTTGTAGGTTCACGATTCGCTTTGCTGGAAATCAAAACTTTATTGGTGAATCTTTTGGTGAATTTCCAAATTGTTCCCGTTGGAAAAACACAAATTCCGGTCAAATTAGCCAAAAGTTTCAGTTTGGAGCCCAAAGGCGGTATTTGGCTAGGATTTAAACGAAGATTATAGATTTATTGTTTTCGTGATCTGGAATTTTCACAAAAATTTTCAAAATTATATAGTAACTTTTATTATTCAAGGTTGTCAAAAATTCAAAGTCTCTAGTTGGAGATCTCGTAATCTGTGATTTTTTCGAGATCCAAAATAAACAAAAACACAATATTTACAATACAAGTTTCTCATAATTAATATTATTATTTTTATTGGGTTTATTAGAAATTATTTTTATAAATTTTCCAAATTATTTGGTGACTTTCATCTTTTGAGGTTCTCAATCTCGAAATTCCCCAGATCTTCCACCATTTTTGTCATCTGTCACTGGGGTTTGAAATGTAAAAGAAAAACACTTTTTTTCAACAATAACCCAATTATAATCAATTAAAAATATCAATGTTCCATTATTTACATGTAAAATAAAGTGATAAATATCGTAGATATGTATTTTGATCAAAGCGGGGTAAGTTATAGGATCGAAAACATTGAGGTTATGTCCAGTTTTCTAGTTCATCTAGAAAAAGAGTTTCAAATTATTAATTATTACAGTTAGCGATGGCTGGTGCTCCAGAATTGCCCGAATTAATGGATATGCAATCCGAATACGTACAAACTCAATGTATATTAGCCGATGGTGGTGATCGTTTTGGTGTCAGTGCATTAACATTTGATCGTTACGAAGAACTATTATGGATGGGAAATCAAGGCGTAAATCAACAAAATTACTATAACGAAATTGTTGTGATTGAATGAAATTTTAGGGTCATGTGACTTCATATTATACAGGAGCATTACAGAAATATACATCATTTCAAATACATGCAACTGAAGATGTACGACAAATTCTAACAATAAATGATGGTATTTTAGGATTAACGGCCAGTAGTTTACGTTATCAAATTCGTCGTGGTATACCTGTATTTACACATGAGTCTGTTAATATGAATGAAATGCAATGTATGTTACCATTATCAGAAACGCGATTATTAATGGGCGGACATAATGGGAAATTGATCGATTTCAATATGGAAATGTGTAAAGAAACGAAAGTGGTGGGTTTAAATTGTTTTAATTTGGGAAATAATCGATTGAGAATTGGTTGTTTTTTTTTAAGGTTGATGTTGGCGAGACTGGTTGTGTTATGTTACGACCACATACTAGATTCGTTTGTGCTGGTAATCCATTGGGTCGTATCGATTTGAGAGATCCAAATACTCTCAATGTTGAACATACTTTAGAAACTCATAGTGGAAGTTTGAGTGATTTTGATGTTCAAGGTAATTTATTGGTGACTTGTGGATTCAGTAATCGGTATAATTTCGATAAAAATTGAGAATTTTCGAATGATTTGTTAATTATGTTTTAGTCATGGTAATTTAACAGTGGATCGTTTTTTAATGGTTTACGATTTACGTATGATGCGTGCAGTTACACCAATTCAAACCGTATTAGATCCATTATATTTGAGATTTTTACCGTCTGTATCATCAAGATTAGTTGTTGTTTCAGCTATTGGTCATGCTCAATTTTTAGATACTGTAGCATTTGCTGAACCACGTCTTTGTTTAATGCAAATGGAAAGTCCTGGTAGTTTTTTTTCAAAATTTTTAAATATCGTAATTTTATTAGTTATTATTTATAGCGATGTGTTTATGTTTTGATATTAGTCAAACTAGTCAAGCATTAGCATTTGGTGATAGTTCCGGTTCAATACATTTATTTTCATCAACAGCCCAACCATTATTCAATAGTTATTCACGTATGACAGAACATGCTGATCCTTTAGTAACATATCCAAATTTTCCGATAGACGATTATAATACAGCATTATCAGTTATACCAATGCCAATTAATCATGAATTACCTTTAGCCTCGAATTGGCCTAATGAATTAATTGAAAAATGCTACAGGTAATAATTTAATTAATCATATAATTAAATTGAATTAATTGAAATTTTTATAGACGTCCGAAAGGTATCGATCCGGAGATTTTACGTACGATGAAAATGAAAGGCTCAATCGGCTATGCACCAAATCTACGGACAACTAGACGAAATCAAGTGAGATCAAATCAATTACCAATTGTTTATTTTTATTGAGAAACTAAAAAACAACAACAATATTAAGTTATTTTCGAATTGTTATTTAATTTTCGTTTAAATTTTATTTCATTAGAATAAATTCTCTGTTTAATTAGATTTAATTAAGACTTTAATTAGTTGTTATCCCATAATTTATGAATATTTCTGTTATTATTTTATTGAATTATTTGTAATTTTTAGATTCCATACGAGATCGATGATAATCGTATAAAACTACCACAAAAGCATGATTTACGTCAAAAATTCGACGATAATGATGGTTTCATCGCTATACCGAAACGTTATCGTAAAACTGATATTAAATACACAAAATTAGGAACAGATGAATATCAATTTGAACAATTTAATCGAACTGGATTGGCTGGTTTAGATGCAACTCTACCGAATTCCTACTGTAATGCAATGATACAGGTATTAAGAGTTACACAATTTCAATTGTAAACAATATAAATGTATAATTTTAGGTTTTATATTATATTGAACCATTGAGAGCTGTTCTATTATCACATTTATGTGATAAAGAATTTTGTTTATCGTGTGAATTGGGTTTTTTATTTCACATGTTGAAAATATCATCGAATAATTATCCATGTCAACCGGCGAATTTTTTACGAGCATTTCGAACAATACCGGAAGCGGCAGCTTTAGGTTTAGTTTATAGTGATTTACCATCGGATCAAAAATCAAAAGTTAATCTCGGATTTCTGATACAGGTTAATTAATCTAATAATCAATAAAATATTGTTTAATTATTGTTAATTATGCAGTGTTGGAATCGTTTTATTATGCATCAATTACATGTAGAATTGGCTGATGCGGAAAAGAAACAAAATGAAAAGAAATTAGCTAATAAACCGTTTACGTATAATGTTTCCGATTTTCCAGCTATTGATGATCGTACAAAAAAATGCACAGGTGATTAATCACAATTAATAATTATTTAATTATTATAATTTAAATTCGATTTAAATAGCATCAGAAGCTAACGCTAATATGGAACAAGAGAAAAAAGATAGCGATAGTGTTATAACGAATTTTATTGGTATAAAACAAGCATTGAAACATTCATGTTTGAAATGTAAATTGAAATTTAGTAAAGAATCAATTTTATTAGTTTGCAATTTAACATATCCAACTGATGAACCGAATAAAGATGAATGGAGTTTTTGTGATATTCTACAACGTTCATTAAAAGTACAACAAATAACGCCAGCTTGGTGTGAACAATGCAATAAATTTTCACCAACATTTCAAAATAGAACTCTACAAGTATACACAATTATAATTAATTATAATTAATTAAATTAATTTTTATAATTATTTTAGAGTTTACCGAAAATTCTATCAATTAATACCGGTTTACATGAACCACAACATAAACAATTTTGGCAAAGTCAAATGGATAAAATTGTTGCAAAAGTAACAAATAATGAAAATCAAACAAATAATACATTAATTAATAATAATTTAAGTACATCATCGAAACCGTGTCGTTATGGTGATCATTGTTCACGACCTGGTTGTAGATTTCGACATAGTTTCGATATTTTACCACCAACACCTATAAATAATCCGTATTGTAGTAATAATTGGTTACCACATTCAATTAAAATTGTATTGAAAAATGATGAATTAATCGTCGAACAAATTGAGGTGATTACAATTAAAAATCAATCAATTGTTATTAATAAATATATTTTTATTTTGATAGAAAAAGAATCAAGATGGTGATGTCGATAAATCATCAGATAAAGATGATGATTTTAATAAATTGTACGATTTAACAGCTGTCATTTGTTATATAAATGATCAATCATCAAGCGATAAACGTAATATTGTTGCATTAATTAAAGTACCTGAATTATATATGCCGGAAAATTCAAATATTGAACATAAATGGTATATATTTAATGATTTTAGTATATCACCAGTACCAGCACAAGAAGCTGTATGGTTTAGCTTAGATTGGAAAGTACCATGTGTACTTTATTATTCAACTAAAGCTATATCTAATCGAATATCTGATATACATCCACCAATAACAAAAGTAAACTCATTTGTTTGTTTTTTTTTATTAAATATAAATAATTTAATGGTAAATTGTTTTAGGGAGTATTCCGACAGGATGCTTCAATTGCTCGAACTAGTGGTACAAGTTGTATAACATTCACACCATTATCAGATAATGAATTTCCGAAAAAAGGTGATCTAGTTGCTATGGATGCTGAATTTGTTACTTTAAATCAAGAAGAAGCTGAATTACGTAGTGATGGTAAAATGTCAATGGTTAAGCCAAGTCAAATGTCGGTAGCTAGAATTACTTGTATTAGAGGGTTAGTTATTATTTTATAAAAATCATCTGTTCGCCATCTAGCGTCATTTTTTACAACTAATCTAAGTACTAACGTTTTTTGATTGGTTGTGATTGAAATAGCGACCTACTAGATGGCGAATACAAAAGATATGATGTTAATTATGAGTTGAAATGATTTAGATCGGGAGCTATGGAGGGTGTTCCGTTTATTGACGATTATATATCGACTCAAGAACAAGTTGTTGATTATTTAACGAAATTTTCAGGAATTAAACCAGGTGATTTAGATGCGAATTTCAGTTCTAAACATTTAACAACATTAAAATCAACTTATACGAAATTACGTTTTCTACTCGATAATGGTGTTGTTTTTGTTGGACATGGTTTAAAGAATGATTTCAGGTTTATATAATTTTCATTATTAATTATAAATTAATTCATTAATAATTGTAGGGTGATTAATTTAGTTGTGCCACCAGAACAAGTTGCAGATACTGTATTATTATTTCATTTACCTCATCATCGGATGGTGTCGCTCAGGTTTCTTGCATGGCATTTCTTAGGTGAATCCCCCGTTATAAAAGAATTTTGTATTTATTGATAATTGTTTTAGGTGTGACGATTCAATCAGAGACGCACGATTCGGTGGAAGATGCTCGTGCCGCTCTACATTTATATAAACGTTATAAAGAATTGGAGGCCCAAAATAAAGTGTGTGAAGCTCTAGCTGAATTGTACGAACGTGGTAAACAGCTTAATTGGAAAGTTCCAGAAGACTCATAGTCATATTGTCACTCAATAATTATATTTTACTGTTTTTTTTATTATTATTATTTTTTTTTAACTAACAAATTGTGTCTGTTCTTCTAAAACTAGCATTCCAACAAAACAATAAACGAATCGTGAATTGATAACAAATCAAATCAATAATTATTAACGAACAAATTGGGAAAAGTCTAGGTAATGATGTAAATTATTTTTCCAAAATAAATCTATTTTCTTTTGATGGTGTTTTGATTTGAATTAACGATGAACTAGTCGAGACCAGTGTCGACGTTCTGGTGATTCTTCAATCGATACACGTCGACTATCGATTGATGATTTTCGTGAATCGAGAACAAGAGAACTTCGTCGACTCTTATCATTGATTGATAAGCGACGTGTCTCAATTGATGGTCGTCGATAAATTTGATAAGATGATGATGATGGTATTGTGAATTCGTGTGGACCGACTGGGAATGAACAACGTCGATGTAAAGGAGTTGGCTTTAAACCTAAATAAATCAGAAAAAAAAATTAAATAATTTATTTTAATCATAAACAATTGAGACTAGATCACATATATATGCAACCTAGAATACAGTAATGTATTGCAAATTGCATAGAACACTCACATTATTATGAAATAACTGATCAATTAAATTACACATAAATAAATGAGAAATGATTGTATCGGTTAATTTTAATAAAAAATAAGGAGTTGATGAAAATGTGTTTTTTATCAAATAAATTAAAGTAATAGAGCCCTCTAGTGAGTTTTCTCCGAACAACTGCTCAGTTGGTACGTCACGTATGTATGACGTGTACGTTTCATCACCAGTCTTGCGTTCTTCAATTGTTTCGAAAGTTTCTAATGAACATTTTTTATTTTCAAAAATTAATTCGAAATTGATCTTATCGAATAATTTAACATTTTTCGATCATTTCTATAGTTTCGCGCGTGTTTCCTATTAATTTCGGTAATAATTTTGATTTAAGTCGGTCGCTCTTAAAGTTTTGTGTTTTGTCGCAACTTATTAGGTTATGTTTTGTGTTTTTTGTGTGTTATTTCACAATTACGAAATTCAACAACAGAAATGTGGCTTTTCCAAGCTTGTATCGTTGTAAAGCTCGATTTTCATCCAGGTAAAATAAATAAAACAATTATTTAAGCTATATTTGTTTTAGGTTAAGTTCAAACTCTTACGATTTAATTTATCGCACACTTACTTATATAAGGGAAATATTTGTGAACTAAATATTTTCGTTTCATGTGCTCTAGTTATCGATTATGTGCTCGTTTCAAACATTGGGGCTAAATTGGTTCAAATACAGACCTGGACGCGCCTAAATATTGGCAACTAACAGTACACGACTGGATACGTCCAGAATTTTCTTCAAAAATTGATTTCCTATAATTGAAATATTCGAAGTATACAGCAAAATCTACAAAAAAGAACCATTCCATGATATTTAAATAATCTCAATCTCTATTGATGGTACATGGTTCTTTTTTTGTACTAATTAATGGAAGCGAAAAAAGGGCTGTTTCTATATAACTATACTGAGGCTAAAATGGTATAAATGGTAGATAATACACATATATACATTGAAATTGATAATATTCCAATTATAAAATCAAAACGAAGCATAAAAACAACATTGAAACATTTAAAATAAGAAAAGCAAGCTACAATTTTTACCTTATTGTCTTTATAAATAATAGAAATCTTTCGTGAAATTTTCTGATTAAGCGGTAGAAGTGGAAGTAGTAGAAGAAGAGAAAAATGTTTAAAACAACATATAAAAACATATAAACACACACCACCGAATGCGCTACCTTAATCTAAACGCAAAGGTGGTCGTGACACCTTCCTACCCATTTGTTTATTATTAAATGTTGTATTACTACCATTTCCATTTTCTCCTAATTCCATTATCGAATCTCTTCTAATTAATTCTTTTCGATTATGTTTTAATACAGTTAAATCAGCTAATGATAATTTACGATTCATTAATGGTTTTGATTTTTGTTGTTGTAGTTGTTCGTTTTGTTGATTTTTAGCTTTATATAATTCAATTATAGCAGCACCTAATGATACTAACAATAAACCACCAATTAAATAATTAATAAATGTAAAACGTTCTTCACTTGTACTATTTGAATTGTTTCTCATTAATAATTTTGGTAATTTGTGTTTTTCTAAATTTGTAAAATCATTTGGTGTACATTGTTCATATTTATTATATAAATCAATGCAAATTTGTAAAAATATTAATTGGTGGTTTTCTGGTAGACATGATGGTTGTTTTATTATAATTTTTTTCACTTTATTCACCATAAATTCGTTTTGATTTTCCTCTTTTAAAATTGTTTGATTCTCAATTTCTGTTATATTCGGTTTTATATCATCTGATGAGTTTCTCTGATAAATTGTATAATGAATTAATGGTGATAGAAATAGAACTGTTATCAACACTTTAATTAAAATCACTGTAATAACAGGATCAATGTTAATACGACGATTTTCATTATTCATATTAGGATTTTCACCATTGTTAATATTATTCATTTTTCTTCAACTGATAACAATAACAAACAGACAATCTTTGTATTTAACACATTATTTTTTTGTTGAAAACTGCTGAATCTCGTTCTATTATAGGATAAAGGGGGTAAAATCGATAATATTATCAGTTATCCAATTAATTTATCAACATATTGTTTCAATGATAGAATAAGGATTATTTGCATTGGTTGATTGGAATTGTGCGCAAGCGTTTATCCAAGAAAATTCCCTATTTGATAATACATATTTTTTTGTGATTTTAGAAGGGTAAAATTGTACAATTATTGAACTAATTGAAGGCCTCGATTAAATTAACTGTATGAAAATTAATAATCGTATTAGATTTTAAATTGGCTTCAATTTATACGGCGCATCCACCATTTTTACATATGAGAGTCCCAATTTGATAAATAAATCCCCTTTTCGATAGTATTTTGGTAATGGGTTGAAATTTGATTTTAATTCAACCCTGTAATAATAATAATAATAATAATGGAGAATAATCACAGATATTTGATTGTTTTCTTTTATAAAAAATTGTAGCTGGCGCATCCACCATATTTTGATTATATGTATATATTTTTTTATATCTCTTATCTCTTCAATTAAACTCAAATTTGTAATATTTTTTTTTGTTTACAAATAATTTTATCGAATATTACGAAATATTAATTCTCATTGTTGAGTTCAATTTCAAAATCTAATAGAAAAAAACATAAAATAAATTGAATCAGATTCTTATCAATTAAATTCCATATTACTATAAAATTTTATTAAGGAAAAATATTAATAACAATAATAACAAAAGAATATAAATTGTATGAAATTTGTTACAATTTTTTTAGTATTGTTTTTTTAAGATAGAAAAATATTATTTTGAATTATTTCAACAATTGTCTATAATAATTTTTTTTAATATAATTAACAAAATAAATAATAGCAAATATAGGTGTGTAAAATATGACCTTTATGCTTGTGACACATTGATATCAACTTAACCACAGAGATAAGGTATGACCCCAGATAAAATGGAAACGGTTTCCTTTTTACCTGTATGTTTGTTTTCGTGTTACTGTACGCGTCTGTTTTACAATTATGTGAATAAAATTAACGTACGAAACAATATAAAATTACTCAATTGAAGTCCTTAATTAATTGAATTAATATTGAGAATAATATCAATTGAAAAGTTTTTGTTTTTTGATTAGAGAAAATCGCAAAAACCCACAAATACGGTACGTATTCTAGAAAATTGCGTTAACAATTTTTTTTTTTTTAATGTCCTATTGATTCTTTACCTCATCTATCTAACTATTGATTGATTAATTGATTGATTCGAGTAGTTTTTGTAAACTTGTGATGGAGAAAATTATTTTTTTTTTTCGAAAATTTACACGATCTTTGATCAGACGTATCTAAATATCCGTTAAAGTTCAAATTCGATATTTTATTTATCGAAAATAATGAATCTTGATAATTATAATCCATCAATATTTATTATTTAGATCGATTATAATCAATTAAATCGAGAAAAAAATTACAAAAATATAAATTGTTGTTTATACAACCAATAATACTTATATTTTGATTACCTTGTTATATAAGCTTAGTTTCTCATCTTTAGTTTTATTCGTCGTTTATAAGATGATCTTTTTAAAATGAGAGAAACAAAATTTCCTCTATTTTCCACACACACACATACACGTTCGTATATATACTGAAAGGTGTCAAGCTAATTTTGAACTGTTATACATTTTTAGATCAGATCAAGTCGGGTCACATCAGGTCATATAATTAACTTTAACCTATGTACTGGTTTTATATATACTGAAAGTTATATATAAATAAATAAAGAAGAGCGAAAAGCTTTTAGTTTTTAAAATTTTCCCATTGCAACTAGTTCGTATTGTCAATTAGTCGATATAAATTAGGGAAATTCTTCGAAAATTCTTACAATTCTATCGTATTGAATAGTTGGGAAATTCGATGAAATGTTTTTATTTGTGAATATTTCAAATTTCGAATGGATCTACTTTAAATAGAATTTGTGTGTCGTTGTCTAATTTCGTGTCATTTTAAAATTTGAATAGCGCAACGTAATTTATTGAAGTTTGTTTTTTTTCTGGGAGGGAAATTAGTTTTTCATTATAAATAATTGCA